>JBAMNC010000327.1:1150000-1375215 GCA_037902135.1 Cetoscarus ocellatus | reverse complement strand
GTGGACCACCACAGGCCGGGGTCGCGCGCCCTGCTGCGGGATGGCGTTATTATGATGGGTCTGGAAGTTTCCATGAGTCCTGCTTGGCTGGTGTGGGTTAGTTCCTTGACCGTGAGCTAACCTGCTTTCAGTGAGTGTGGAAACTGAGATAAAGAGGATGATGCACGAAATAATATGAAGTTCAAGGTTTCGGTCCATTCTTGGTTTGGACGGGTTTGAGGAGTGTCGAGTCCTGAGCTCTGAGGAAACCACCACAGCTGTAAGTAATCCCCCGTGATTTCCGTCTGTCAGACGCACCTGGCGGTTTTTTTTTATTGATTATTGCACAATTTTACAAACTGAACATGTTTGTCGTCACTGTTATTATAATACGAGAGACAAGTTGAACTTTTACTTGGTTTAAGTCCAACAAAAACAAAGACGGGGCCTACAATCTGCACTGTGGCTAGATAGATGCTACACAGTCTTTTCTCCTGTAGGGGGCGCTACAGGACCAGTTAAAATCCCATTTTGAGCCTGTGGCGCCATTTAACTGAATTAAATACAAAAAACAATCTAAAATGATAGTTTGTTAATGTGATATCTTACGGCTAATGTTGAGGCTTGCATGACTTTTGTGACTGAGCAGAAAGTTTTATAGCTGGTAATAAACAAGAGTCGTTTGGCTACTTTTACTGTATTTCTTGTAATGTTTTGTCAATTAAAACTTAAAAAGGAAGGAAAGACTTAGAATTTAAGTCATTTATCCCTTTAAAAAGATACTGATAAAGTTATCATTCAACCATTTGACAGAGTATAACAACAGCAAAACTCCTTACAACATATAAAGATGGAGCCTAACCTCTCAGTTTATTTTAATTTAATGTCAAATATCTATTAACTAAGGCAGAAAAAATAGATCATATAACTGAATGGAGTAATTGTTGCTCGTTATTTGTTATAAGCCCACATAATTCCCCTAAAATGCTATTAATGCAACTCTGAATTCATCATCTTCATCCCTGCAGCCCAGAATGTGATGTTTTATACAGCCCTGGAGGGAGAAAATAAAAGAGTTATAGGAAAAAAAGGTTTAGCAAGATCTTGCAAAATTTGCAGAACTTTGCAAAACTTTTCCTGATCTTGCAAAAGTCTGTACCGATTTTTCTATAACTACCCCTCCCCCCATTTCCTTTCCCAGGCTCTGTAAATATGAACACTGTGTTAATGTTAAAAACAGATCTAATTTCTTTATATTTGAGGCCACATTTCAAGTAAAATTTGATAAATCCCACCAATTAATGTGTTTGCTCCATTGTTTTGGCTACACTGACCCAGGTGTAGAGAGTTTTTCAAAAACCTGAGTATGGAGCTGGGGGAAAAATATGGGGAAAAGAGAAAAAAAGGTAAAGAATTTCACAAGATCTTGCAACGTCTTTTGACGACTCAGTTTTTATCTGAGTTGTCAAAAGTTTTGAATCTTACTTTTCAATACAATATTTCTCAAACAAATACAGTTTCTGCCATATTAATGACTTAAAGTGCAAATGAAAAATTGATCAAGCTTATAGCTTTGAAGAAAACCTTACATTTCTGGTCATTTATCAGTATTGGTATTATATTGTTTTTGTAATATTGTTGTCAGTTCTGGCCTTCAAACTGTAATGGCAATATTCCCCATATATTTACTGCTAAGGAGATAATAAAAGAGATCATGAGCTAGTCATTTTTCTATGTTCATTTCATTTTTTGACAATCAGCATTCAAGGTATAAAGAATCAGTTTTTCCTCTGCCATGACCTCTACCTATATTTCTTTGTCTTCTAAGTCAATCTTGTTCTGATATTGGCTGCCAAACATGATTTCTTTTTGGCTGTAAATGTCACCACAGAGACTCTCCTGTCAGCACTTTATCTTGTAGCTTCAAAAAAGCAGCAGATGCCGTTCTTTGTAAGGATGGGTTCACATTCCTCACCTGCTTCCTCTCATTACCTGCTAAGTCCACCACAACAAAAAGGCCAGCTTCACACCACCCCCACTATATTTGGGCTTGTACACACACAAGTGTGCCAGGGCACCAGTGCTTGGCAAAGAATAACGTACGAAAGGGGCTTGCAGTAGGGGTTAAGGGTGGGGGAACTGGATGGCCATCAATAAACTGTAGCACCTGTTGATGTTTCTCAGGTGGCAGCTCTGAGGCACAGTGCTGTACCTGGGTGTGCATCCTTAGGAGACACTCTTCAGGCTTTTGCAGCAGTTACACATGCCAGAAGGGCTGGTGGTGCAGAGAAAGGTATGGATAGCGTCTTTAAGGTGCACGAGTACCTACACAGGTCAGTATTACAACCATAAGCCAGCACCAACCTAAGCAGTGCAGACTAATGGAGTCTAGTCTGACATTCATTCTTTAATGGGATCAAAGACAGAGCTTAATACTGACAATGAGAGCCCAGCAGCTTTAAAGGACTCATTCTGATTAAGGTTTCTGAGTTTTGATATAAGCTGATCATGGCAGGAGAGGTGGGAAAGCTCTTAAAGCCGTTAGATAATACATATAATGAATAAACGTATGATAGATATTTTTATATGCAAAAGGCCCATGCAGTCTTTCTGGTCCCGGCCCCTCTTTCCATGCGTATGTCTTATACTCTCTGTGGCAAAAAACATCATAGGTCTCTCTCACCCTCAGAAGCCTCAAACCTCATCAGTGTCCTTTCCTCTAAACACTGTATGAATGAACTCCGCTCAGAGAGCTTTGTTATATTTCATCTTCAGTCGAGCTGCGTTTACCTGATGTTTCTTGCACTTTCAGTTTACCCATGGCTCTTCTGTGACCAGACATGTTTTCTGTTAATTATTTGCTGTCTGTAAGCTGCTCCACAAAGCTCACATTAATGGAAAACCCTATTCTTCTTATTCTGTTTACAATCTTGCTGAAATACTGTTATGTTTGACAGACTTTCATATCCTTCAAAAATTCAGGAGGCTCTTCTTGAACCTCATCACAGTCAACTGAACAGGACTTTCCATATGAAGTCTAAACAAACACATATTACATAATGTGTAGTTTAAATGAAACCTTGGCTTGGATTCAGGAAAAACAGTTGATTGTTTCTTTAAACTCTGGAACACGGTAAATAATTTTGAAATAGAGACAGACACAAATTCATTCTTAAGCTACATGTTATCTTTCTTGTGTTATGTTTACTAGACTCAGCTGTCAAGCTCTCACTTATAAGAGACTAGTTTACAAAGAATCTTCAAAGTGTATTACTACTTCACTCTAGATCAGTGGTTTTCAAACTATTTCTGCCCAAAGCACACCAGACATAAAGCCAAAATCTCAAGATACTCATCATTGTATATGCCAAACAACCTCCTCAACACATTATGGTGTCAGATAAATCTCTTCATATTTCTTTCTTACATCTAAAAGAGGTGGCCAAATAACTTGTGAAATATTTATTTACAAAATTCTTTGAAATTCATTTAAAACATTGGAATTTATGAATTAAGCAATCTGAGTTGTTTTTATGAGAAATCTAAAGTTACAGAAACTGCAGTTGTACATAAAAATGCATTGCAAGAGCAGAATGCAGATATAAAACCCATTTGTTAGTTTTTGTATTGTTGTTTTTACAATTTGTGGTTGCTGAAATTCCCCAAGGCACACCGAGACTTGTCCCCAGGCTCACCACAATGTCCCGCCACACCATTTGAAAAACACTGCTCAAGATTTCCTTTTATTTCAGGAAGATAATAGAGTCCTGCTAATGTGTTCCTGTCAAAGAAAAATTAATAAATGAACACAAATACAACAGATTTTGTGCAGGAAAATATTTAATTGGTGAGTTATAACCATGTAAATAACATGACAATAAATAATTAAATAATCTTGAATGAAAATAAATATCAATAAATAGATAAAGAAGTCTGTAAATAGAACTTACAGTACAAATACTTAAACACATCATCTTGATGTCAGATATAAGCTCATGTAATGAGTACATGACAAAAATAGACCCCACTAAGGATAAGAAGTGTTTCCATCAAAGCGGTGGAGCGGGAGTGTTAACTCCTCTGAACAGAAGGATGTGTTAGAGCTGGAGGGATTATTTAGTGTGTTCACCAGAGTGCATGTATGAAATGACTCTGTTGATTGTGATGGTGCGGATGTGGAAACCCTTCAGAACTTTGCAGAGGGTCAGCTTCTTATCAAACAGGCTCTGATGGTCTACAGCAGCCTGAAAGAAATCAGAAAAAGATGTATTAGTTTCTTTTATTACACTGCTGTCACTCATGCATGGACAACAGACTGATGCAGGGAGGGTTTATTTCATAGGCCAGTCCGGAGGTCCCCTTTCAATAGATCTTTGCTTTTTTGAAATTAATAATTTACGTATGTGGCAAAAAAAGTCAGTGAAACGTACATGTTTTGTTCATCATGAAAATCTTCAGAAAGAAACAGTGCCGTTGACATCATTCAAGCGTAAGTCAAAAGCTACTGTCGGGCTATGTGAGCTGATCAAGTTAAGTTAGTGAACATTTCAGTTTTGTGACCAACATTGTTTTTTAAAGACAACCTCAAATGAGTGGCTCTTTCAGATGCATTGTGGACTTTTAAAACTTAAATACCTCTTCTGCTTGTGTTCACCACAGATCTTTTTTTCAAACATTCTACCAAAACCCCGTTGAAAATCTTTGAAGAAATGGGTGAGTTAAAATGTTATTTTCATCATTTCAGGAGTTGTCTCTGCAGCGCTGATTATGAATATATTTCCAGATCGAAAAGGGATATTTTCAAGAAGTGTGCTCAAGTTTGAAATCGAACACTGTGTTTAATATCTTGATTTATTTTTTTGCTCAATGGCAATACACAGTATAAATTTGAACATTTTTTTCTTAAAATGTTGAAAATAAAGAGGCGAAATGCTTGGAGAGCACAAACCTCTGCTAAGGCGTTTCTGATATTTTTAGCAGAGATATTATCAAAAGTTGAAAAAGTGCTCTCTGTGGCAAAGGTAACAAGGCAGAAGAATTGTTATTTTAACATGAGATTTTGTACCCCAGTTCATAGTAGGAAAGCATATGTGGATGTCTCCCACACCCAGATAGTAATTACATTCTGATTATTAGAAGAAATAAAACAACTCTTGTAAAATGTACTGTAAATATTCTCTGGTGGCCTATATACTACATGTCAATGAAGAAAGAAAAAAAACCCACTTGTAATTTGTGAAACGAATGACAAGTGAAAATATTTTCCACCAAAAAAGAAAAAGTGTGAACGAAGATTCCACTTTTGAATAAAAGAATATAAATAAACATGATTGATGTTTAGTGTGGTCTTACCCACTATGTCTTTTAGAAATACCTCAATATGTTAAAACTCAACACATTGCCCAGCCTAAGTTATAAATAATGTCCCATGTTGCTCACACATGTTTATGAAAAGGTAGCTCTCTTACCTCTGCTGAAGACAAGTCAGGTGTGCAGGGGCATTTTAAAGCAGTCCTGTTAAGGTGAAAATAAAAACAGTTTTTGAGGTCTGTGAAATTAAAACTCTTTTTTTAGGAGGTTATCGTAAAGAAGACATTGCTATTTTTACACTGTGATGTACAAATGAACCACCATATTTAGAGTAAGAATTGGTTCAGGTTGTATTGAACAGCACTGATTCTGATCACTGTGATGAATGAATTCATAAATTACCGTCATGAGGTCTCTGAGGCTGAGCAGAATCTGTCTGATGGGTAGACTGATGGAGTCAGGCTGAGTAGAGAGAAATGTGTGGTAGTACTGCAGGTCCTCCTTGATGTTTTTCAGGCATAAATCCTTGATAGAAAAAAAAACCAGACAATTAAACATAACACATTCATGGACAAATACAAACATGCCTGATGAAGAACTAGCTCACAATAAAATGCTTGCGCAACTTACCTGATTGAATTCTGTCCTCACTGGACCTGTGCAATTTGAATTCTGTGAGAAAAGAAAAATTCAATACGATGTCAAAAAACTTAAGAGCACATGCTTTATGCAAGACATCGAACATCGTGACATAAGAAAATAAAAATGATTTCAGTTACAGGTGATTAGAGCAATATTCAAGAGAAAATGCAATATAACAACAGAATATGAGGCTAAAAAATTAAAATTCAAACATAAAACCCAAGCAACAAGAAAAGATTATGAGAGTCACCATGCAGGATTATAAAAGTTGAGGAAAAAACATTAAAAAATAATTTAACTTAAAAATGATAAAACGATGACTAGTAGTTAAGTGAAGTTATTGAAGCTCAACTTGTTGAATTATTTGTTATTTTGTTTCCATTTGTAAAATGACTTAAAAACAGGTCCAACATTTTTTTGTGTGTAAATCATGAAGGCAGTTTTAGACCCTACAGAGGTGCTTAAATCCCCTCTGAATTTCATACTAACACTGATGAACTATTGACGTATTTACCACCAGATTTTATAAATCTGACCTTAAGAAATATCTTAAATTTACTCCTCAACTCAGACATTAATACATACGGAAGAGGATTAGGGCCACTGTGAAAATAAAAAGTGAGTTCTGAGTTTAAAGTCGGAATTTTGACTTTTTTTCTCATAATTCTGATAAAAATGTCAGAATTCTGACTTTTTTCTCATAATTCTGACTTTAATGTCAGAATCTCAGAATAATGAGAAAAAAAGTCAGAATTCTGAGAATCTGACTTTTTTTCTCAGAATTCTGAGAAACTCACTTCTTATTTTTACAGTGGCCCTAATCCTCTTCCGTCTACACAAGTGGCGCTAAAGAGATCAGATAATTTTTGTTAACATAAAGTAATTAAAGACAGAATACAGATGCCCTCTTAAAGCCCTGACTTCTAAAATGTGTTGGTATAATGTAATTGGCAATAAGCTGGCTTTTTGTAAATATTAATAGCTTACTAAATAAGAGAAGCAAATTAAAAAATGATGATTTTCATAATAAATTTAACCCTACATTTCAAATTCTTATGCAAAATTAGTATATTTCATTTCACTTTTAATGTAATACTCATGTTTCAAATAGTTTCTTTTACTGTCAATATTAAAAGTATCCTATGAGGTAAATATTTCCTGTTATTTAGTAAAATAAGTGTTTTAGCTGAAGGATTGAATCTTTACCCATGTCTTGCTATTTTTAGCTCTCTGAACAGTCTGATTCTAAAATTGCCTCTATAAGAATTAATTTTTTAAACCTTTAAACAATAAACATATTCTGTAAACAATTACTTTTCGTATGCCTCAGAAACATGTTTAAAATGATTTTATTTGGTTTTAATCTCTAAAAATACAGTTTTATTGAAAGAATTCCAAAAATACATGACAGGCCATAAATCAGTTACCTCAGGAGAGCACACGGACAACGTGTCGGTCTCAGTGTTCATCTCCACACTCTGCCATGTGCAGTCGATCCCGATGGACAGGTTGTTCTGTGGAAGGAGAGTCTTTTAATAATCATAATAAATCAGACCAAAGGTGACAGTGTTAACGATTAAAAGATAAACATTTGAATAAATGTGGTTGCTTTGTGTTGCAGACCTGTTTGAGAGTCTCAGAGATGTGCCGTAGAAGAATCAATGCCTTTGAAACACACGAGTCGGTCATGGTTTCTTGACTCGACAGCGGGACAGACAGGCCGACCTCCCACAGAGGACAGGTGAGCACCAGGAGCAGCAGAGCAGGAGAAAAGTCTGATGGACAGAGAATGATAACAGGTTCAGTCTCTTATCCTCTCTATACAGAAAATAACGTTCATCCAGAGTGTATGATACTCACAGAGCTTGAAGGCCATGTTGGACAGGTTTGATGTTTCTTTGTTGTGACTGACTGAACCCAGACATCCTTGAAGTACTTTATACTCAGCCTGAGGCAGGGGATCTCCCTCTGAGAAACAATGTGTTGACACTTCACTGTAAAATGAAAGTGTCGAGTCAAGGTTGTGAAGTCCCCCCCCCTCATAGCACCAAGTTCTCGTGGTGAAACTGGAATTAACACACAAACACTGATGTGCCTCTCCCTGGTTTCTTTTTATTGTTTACCTTCACAGAGGCAGAGTGAAAGCATGACGTCACCTTACTCTGAAATCATGTGCAGACAGTTCAACCATTTTTTCTGCATTTGAGATAACAAACAAAAACATTACTGTTACTTCTTTAACCGCTTAGATTTTCAGGAAGTGTATTCAGTAATGTTCACACAGTATCTCAACATAAGGAGTACTGTTGTGCTTTCAAATGGGATATAAGCTGAGATCATACCCTGTGTACAGTTTATGTGAATGTTGATTTGGAAAATAAAAAGACACATGCCAGGCCTACTGCTCAGTAAAAACATGGTTTAAAATAAAAAATGTCTCCAAAAATAACCCTTTTTTATCACTGCATTTCTAGTATTTAATTCAGGATTACATGATGCCAGGGGAGATGACTGCCAGGAGCTCCTTGAAGAAGTTTGTTTTCAGCAACGTTTTTCCACATGTGTTTGTTAAGTCAAAAAGCTAAAAGGCAGTAGTAGATTGTTTTGTTTGTTTTGATGCATTTTAACCCCTAAAGAATTAAAATTGAGAGCAGATTTTGTTGCCCATCCCAAAATTTCAGCATTGTTTGCTTTGGTTTATTGATCTTGAATTGATATTTCAATAAATATTTAAGATTTTTTTCATAAAATAATAATTTAAACATATAGTTAAATCAGGATTGTTTATTGAAATAATGCTCTAAATCAGGGGTATCCAACAAGGTGCCCGCAAGCACCTGGTAGCCCGCAGGAAGTCAATGAGGTGCTCTCCGGGACATTTAAAAAAAACACAAGGTACCATCACAGAACTAAGAAATAGACAATTTTTAAATTTCAGTTGTATGTTTTGCTAAGAAATCACACTTAATAAATACAAAAATAACAAATGTAACATGTGCATCACATTTTAAAACTGCCTAATTTTCCTAAACTTTGACCTTCATGGGGTCAAAGTTTACATTGATGCTGACACAGAAAAAATAAATAATTGAAAATTATGTAAGTGCATTGTTCTCTTATAATGTAATACTCTGTGGCCAAAAAAAACTATTGTTAGGAATAATTAAAAGTCAAAAAAGTAAGCAAACAGTGTCATATGAAGCCCATCAGATGCATTACATTTATTTTTCATTAAATTATAACATTTTTATGACTTAAGAACATTTAATCAAGGAAGCAGCCCCCCATAATACTCCTCATCTTTAGGGTAGCTCTCAGGCTCAAAATGGTTGCTGACCCCTGATCTAAATGAATTAAAAAAAAAATCATGAATCCACAATCAAGATACATTGAATGTATGTTGCGTAGATTAAATACGCGAATTAAACAAAATAAACACTCACATCAGAAATAAGATTTTTTTGGTGATAAAAGAAGGACAGTAATTGGTTCCCCTTGGTAATGTTAATTGATGAATAGATTTGAGGTTTTGTTAAGGTTTAGAATTTTTGAGCAGGGATTTCCAGTGTATAGAATAATTTAAGTTAACATGCCTTTCTTCTTCTTTCTTTTTTATTTAAAGGTTTTCAACTTTCTCTTCCTGGAAACTCCTAAATATCCAATATCAATAAATGAGCAAAAATTCTTCATTATTCTTCTCTTCACTAACAACAATTAGTTTTCTTGTGTTATATTGCAAAAAAGATCAAATTAAATTAAAATTAAATTCATTCAAAAAAGGCCTGGAAGAGCACTTATTAGAGGGTTTTAGATTTGTTTATGCTTTTTGGTGCTTAACCCAATATCTGAACAGCTCATTAAAATATTTGAGTCTTGAGAATCTCAGGTTATGAAGTAAGACAAATGTATAATCAGCAAAAAATTAGATCTCTGTCAGGGCTAAAAGAGTGTTTCCTCCAGTGCTTGAAGCTTATTTGTCTCTAAATAGAAGAACTTGACTATAATAATTATAGAAGTCCATATTTTAAAATTTAGTTCATCATATTAATTTCTTCATTTGCTTCACGGATGTGTGGTTGAGAAAGTGTGCAGAGCTGCTGTGGGATAGTGCCAAGTCAAAAAACATTCATAATGCTTTCATTTCGTGACAACAGAAACAGAAGTCACTGACACCTAGAATAGAGGATTTGTTTTATTTAGTTTTCAAAATTGAGCTCTGAGCCAAATGACAGTTTTGTAATGTAGACACTTCTCCCCTCTGGTGAAAAATATCTATGTACTTGTTCATTGATTACCAGTAAAATAATGGAAATGTTATTGTCTGGAACATTATATCCTAAAACATTCGAACAGCCTCATTATAGAAATGTTGTCAATATTTTCACACTAAAGGTGCGTTCACACTGAATGTGACTTGGCGACCGAGATGACGTCACCCACTCAAATCCCGTCTCCTGTCCATCTTTTTTTCCAAAACTTTATTGAACAATATTGCCAATTATACAATCAACCACAATTGGCATACTTGCAAAACAGAACAAAGTTTGGCATCTTAACTAAATTAAATAGATAAGAGACAAATAATAGAGAAAAACATAGGTAGGTACATGAGTACAGAATATAAATGATAATAGTTTAACATAAAAAAGGCAGTGAGGATCACAATTCTCTTGGTAGTTCTTGAATTATAGTCATACTATTATGACGTTTCTTATTGTCAGTCATTTTTATACATTCAAGTAGTTCTTAAAGTCAAGTT
Source organism: Cetoscarus ocellatus (assembly GCA_037902135.1). Lineage (NCBI taxonomy): Eukaryota > Metazoa > Chordata > Actinopteri > Labriformes > Labridae > Cetoscarus > Cetoscarus ocellatus. The sequence goes on along the minus strand of JBAMNC010000327.1, from coordinate 1,364,525 downwards.
GGAAAACTGGAAAGGAAGGTCGACATTTAGAGAATTTAGCTTTGTGGAACTGAAATTTTGCTGTAAGGATCATCAGATTAATGAAATGTTGACATTTTTGGTCCCTTCGCCTGTCCATAGCTCATTTTGTCACCGTCGTGTCGCTCAGTGATGTCACACCCTCGTGAGTTTCCCGGTGATCATATCATTTCATATAACAGGAAGTATTAGCTGACATTATTCAAACTGAATCCTTTTCACTTACCGACCAACCACAAAACACTGCAGCTGATGGCCCTGCGGCAGCATCGTCTGTGAGTTCTCTGCAGTCCCGTCTAGACGGAACTAATGTCCCCACTAACTAATGAGTACATTAGTTCCGTGCCCGTCACAGTGAGATCTGGTCGCGCCTGACTTTGCATGGTGAGTGGTTGCCCAGGTCGCGTTTGGTGTAAACGCTCCTTAATGGAGTCAGTATGAGAAAGTGTACTACAATTATTGATGATTAAAAAGGAAAAAATCCCAATATTGGATGTCTAGGACTTCTGTTTGTGTTGCAGTTGTAAAAACAGGTACCACCTCTTTTTGATTTTTACATGAATTATATCTAATGTCAAAACTTAGCTAATTTATTTGATTATTTAAGAAAAATATGAAATACACAGAGTGTATAATCATTCAGCCAAAAAAATAACAAGAGCTGATTTTTTTCCATATCGACCAGCCCCATCATTTGAAACAGTATTGCATGATAGTATTGGTACAGTGTTGGTAGCGGCAGATTTTGCCCTAAAAGAGGAATATCTGCTTTGGACAATATTACATTTTTTTGCTGATATTTACAGTCAATGTATAGGCCAAACATACTGGTCATGTCCCTTATTACATCTATAATATCAGAAAAAATACACAAATGTGCCAAAATGCTTGTCATCACAGCAAGGGCATAGTAAAAATCAAGGGTTCCAATTTTTTAAGACTTAACTGATGTTTTTCTTGTTTAATGTCGGCTCCTTCCTCAAATATACTGTCACATTAAAAGCAACAAGTCAAGTTATGTAAAGTAAAGCCTTTGTTCGCTTGACAAAAAATATTGCTATCAATATCAGCAATAATGAGTCTGGAAACATTGGCATATGGGATATTGGCGAAAATCCAATATTACACATCCGTAATTTTAAATTATGCATGTATTTATTGTTTCACTTAAGCAGTTTATTGAAACCAGCCTACAGTCATTCAAAAGATATTTTCAATCAATCAATAAATTGAGATGCTATCAAAGGTTGGATTATGAACTGATTCTTCTGTTTTTTGTTGTGTACAGAAGTCATGTTAATTTAAATATTGAATTTATTTAGGCAGTTATTCTGTATGAATAGGGAGTAAGCAAGGTTAATTTTAATCCCCATGTTCGTGAATTATTTCCCCTCGTCTTCGCTGTAATCCTCCTCCACAAAACTCAGTTACATAAGCGTCAACAGAAGTGTGAAAGTGTGAATGAGAAGGGAAACCCAGCTGTGACTCTGACCTGTGAATAAGAGCAGACTCACTTTTCTAAGCTCCACACGATGACAAACCTTTAGTGTGAATTTAGGTTTTTATTTTAGTAACACTTTAGTCAAAACTCTATATCAAGCGTAAATGTTGCTTCTCGGCATGCTACTTAGTCTTGGCCTCTCATTAGCCATTATTTGGAGTTTTGAGGTGTATTGTCTTAAATGTCAATATTCTATAGTTTCTAGGTTATTAACTAAGAGTTTCTCCTCAATTTCCTTCTAATTAATGCTAAATAATGAGTTAGGGAGTTGTAAATTAATTATGATCTGTATTTGCTTTGCTAGGTGTGGCTCATATAAAGTAGTGCCACAATATGACCTGATAATCATGTAGGAAAAAAAAAACATTTAAAAAGAGGCAGGGGATGGTGGGGGGTTTACTGTCTTAGACCCAACCACATTTGGGGCCCATGGAGGGTTAATAATGGTCCATCCTATATCCAAACAATGTAATAACAGTTTCACATTAACCCTAAAATACTCACTAGTATCTACTGAAGTGACAAAAACACATATTTATGGTAGCTTAAGTGAACTGTAGCTTTTTCCCAATGTAGCCCTCTTTCCTTGAAAGCTTTTCATAACGTTAACAAACACTTATGTGGACACTTATTCATTTAAATTGTTATGCCCCTTGTATTTAACTGTGTATAGTCCCCAACATGCAAGAAATATCGCAAAAGAAAGGAGAATAAAAAGGGGGAACAAGTTGCTCATTCAAGTCAAGCACACAGATGTTAGGTGCTAGAGCCACTGATCCAGTGAACATTGGTTTGTATTATTGAATCACATCTAGTGAGGGTCCCACCTGGATCTTTTAGGGGCCAGGCCATCTCTGTTGACATGCCTGCATATAATTAATAATAATAAAAATGATCTATGATATTAAAATAAGCTCAAAAGTAGTATTCCTAGTGATGCCGACATAACTCTTTACTGCTCCCACCAAGGAGGTTATGTTTTTGCAGGTGTTTTTTTTTGTTAGTTTGTTAACAAGATAATTAAAAAGTAATCAATAGATATTGATGATATTTTCAGTTAATGATGTTCATGGCACAAGAGAGAACTACTTAGATTTTGGTGATGATCTGAGTCCATATAGATCAAGGATTTGTAAGATAAGTGTAAGATAAGGCAGCTTGCCACATTTTACAGTAGCTGGCTTGACAGTGTTGGAAATGCCTTGGCGGAGGTTTGTGTTCTCATAACACCTCTAGTTCAGTCTTTGTTACGAAGAGTATCTTCCTCTTTCTAAGTGAAGTCTTGTTTGAACTAATTCACAAGCAGCTTTGAACTAATGATCTAATATTTGTTCATTTTTGTTGACAGTTCTTCACACTGAAATTTATTACTGCAGACGGCTAGTTAATTTAGTAAAATATACTCTTGATAAATGGATAAAATGAAAGCATGTAGGTCCACTGGATGTTCACAGGTTCTGCTACTGTGGCTGAGTGAGAACAATTAATGCAGGCGTCATGGATGGATCACTACAGAAACTTTAAAACACTGACACTTGAGTTTTTTCAGGGCAAGACTTCTTCTTTATATTTTTAGATAAATAGATGCTGTACTGTACTAACTGGCATCATGCTTCTCTAGAAAGGGTACAGTAATGAGTCTAATAACACAGAAGTCTGTCAGCAATGTAGCCCTACCTTTTCCCTGGTCTCCAAGTCTGTGGGGTTTTTAATGGGTTTTTAGAAAAATGCCCAAAATAAGATCTGTGGTGAACACAAGCATGAGAAATTTTGACTGCTTTTTTTCTACAACATAAAAACACAACTTAATGCCTCAGTTTTACATCTGAAAGCATTATTTTATAAGCATTAAAGCCAGTCAGGAACAAATGATTAATTAGGACTTCATAGATGGTAAGGAGCTGTAAATATAATTTTTCGAGCATTTAAAATAGTGAAACACACAAATGACACAGCCATGAGCACTAACTTCATCTTAATTCAACAGGCTCAAAGTGTTTAATGTTAGTCAGTCGTCATTGTTGTAGGTCTATAATAGCCTGAGATTAGCTTTTTACTCTCACTGATTTGAAGTGAAGTAATTAACTATGTAATGAAAGTTGTTATTATTTGGAAAGACTTTTTTGGATTGTGTTGCAGGAATCAAATTCAAAATGAGTACATATTTGCAAAATAAAACCCCACAATGACGTTTATCGTTAATCTTATGCAGCAGTTGGATCCACCTGATTCAGTGCCTGTATTCAGACTGATCTATCTTGCCAAATTCCAATCTACAATGACTAAGTGGCACGGCCCAATCAACATGTTTTATAACAGGAAGAGGTGGGAGCTACAAGCCAGACAATAACACGAAGTGACTGCTCGTACAGAGATTAGCATACATGCTAACAACTTCTGTAGTAGTTATTTTGTTTCTGTCAGCCTCTTTTTGATTGATGAACAAACAACAGCAATAGCACCTCTTAATTGGAGGGATATTTTTGCTCCAGTTCCAACATGTTTTGGTGCTAATTTATTCTATGAATTGGCCCACTACATAATCTGATTGTCCCGTAATGAATGTGACTGACCAAACAATCATCCAATTACCTGCCGGATATGCTCTTGAAAGGTTCGCCCAAACCTTAAAGGGATAGTTCAGTTTTTCTGAGGTGAGGTTGTATGAGCTCCATATGGCCACTAAGTACATTAGATGTAGTAGAAAGTTCTCTCCTCTCCCTCAGTAAGCCACAGTTTGTAAAAGTTGGTGACGCAGAACCAGCTGCAAACAGAGAAGTATTGTATCTCAATCTGGCATCGCGGCAGCACTGCGTGGAGGAATACGTGACATGAGTCGGTTAGTTCCAGATAAACTTTATTTTTCCAAAAAGTTAATGCACTCAAAAAATTTCTAGGTAGCATACTCTTAAACTGTGGTATTATTTTTTGATGGGAGTTCTTGTAGGCGGTGAAAATACCCTTTGTACTTGGTACAATACTTCCCTGTTTGCAGTTAGTTCTGCATAACAGACTCTTACAGACTGTGGCGTACTGAGGGAGAGGAGAGAACGTTCTACTGCATCTAAGGTACTTAGTGGCCATATGGAGCTCATACAACCCCACTTCAAAAAACTGAACTATCCCTTTAACACTTTCTATGGGATGTTGCCAAGACAAACTAGTAAAATACACTGAATGGTTCATCTGGTGTGTCAGGTTAGTTTATTATTTAAAAATTAAATGTCTTTTCTCTTTTCTTTATTGTGTTTTCAACTGAAAATAGGTCAACAAAGATTTGCAAATAATTGTATTCTATTTTTATTGATGCATGTTATACATAATGCCCCGATATTATTAGAATTGGGGTTTGTAGTTTACAGGTGTTCAAATAAAAATTCTGCATGTTTTCTTTTCTCACAGGTTGTCCCTGAAACATCATAACCTTGATTGTCACTTAATACTGACACACAAGCAGCCAGTGTGCCTCTAATTAGCATGATAAAAAGAAGTTAGTTAATGGTGAATGCATGCACTTTAAACTAAGGTAGAACCTCTTTTTTTTCTGTTATCACCAGTGCATGAAGTGTGAGCTGAATTCCGAAGTGCAAACCGACTTCTATAAATCAACGAAACAGAAACTAAGTTCACACACTTGTTATCTTTATTACTGGAGTTTTCCTCTTTTACAATCATCATAGAGTACATTTATCATGAAGCATACAATAGAAAAAGAGCATTTAACTTTGTGTTTAGTGACATTCTTAAAAAGGTGCAAGTGAAAACATTTAGACACAGCCAACGAGGCATGATCTTTTTTATAAAGTATCTTTTGACATTTACATACAGTACGTCTATATAGCTCCAGTCTCTGAACCGACAAAATAGATATATTTTTAAGCTCACATTTGTTTTTGTTGTTACTTTTTTTTTTTTTAGTAATATTAGATTGAGCACGAAAAAGCTTTTACTTGTTAAAGAGCTGCTCAACATGTCCCTACTGAAGCTTTTTAACCTTATGCATTAATCAGGTAACCTCCTAATTGTTATTTTCTCATTTTGTCTGTTATAAGAAGACAGAGCCATTTTACAACACAAATACTCCATAAAGATCATTAGAATATCTCCAAAGGCATCATTTAAGTGGTTTTATATGTAGCAGCTATTCAGTTATATCTAATTTTGCCTTTAAATGTTCTTTAAAAGTCTTCACTGAAGCTGCTGCAACATTTAAACACCACTAAATCAGCTCAGAGAGTTTTTTATTCTTCATTGCAACAGCTCAGACAGAATACATTTCTAATAGTGTTTTCCAGTGATGGCACCGTGCTGTTAGTGAGAGAAATGAGTAGCAGAGCACGTCAACAAATAAATAGATTCATCTGATTATTATAGAAACATAATAAAGACAGTGAATCCCCAGAGGTCACTGTGCAGAATCACACAGTGGTAAATCAGGGTGAAGGATGAAGAGAATCTTGTGAAATAATACTGATTAACCGTGCTCAGTGGAAAGTAAAAGCTGTCTCTCCTTCATCATGTGGTGAATTACATCATGCGTGCGTTTGTGTGTTAATGTTACAGTAAACGGTGGATTGACCCCCCACACAAACAGTCAGCACGGATGAATTCTATTAGTAACACTGGTGTTGTTCATGGGAGTGGGAGGTAAGATGGCGTGCAGATGAACACAAGAGCAGACAGGGTTTTATTTAGACATAGCTTTCTCTGCCTGGTGCCTCTGATGGCTGTGGGCATGCCTGGAACAAACAAAGACATGAATTATGTTAAAGCTGAGCAGAATGTGTTTTAAATAGGTGTAAAAAATTCAGTCTTTGCCGTAGTTATTGAATGTTTGACAGGTATGACAGAGAGGGTTCACCTGGTGAGGTCCTCGATATCCACCAGCATGGCGTCCTGCTCCACATGCAGCTCATCCCTCATCAGCAGCAACTGGACCAGCTCCTCATTCAGGCCTGTGTTACATTTGGGACAATAAGAAAGGAGTGTAGACCAGGGGAAAGCATAACATTCAATCTAATGACTGGAAGTAGTTTAATTTAACTAATTTCATGTACAAACTTTAATTCCAGTGAAGTTGGGATGTTGTGTAAAACATAAATAAAACTGAATACAATGATTTACAAATCCTTTTTGACCTGTATTTAACTGAATGCAGTACAAAGACAAAATATTTAATGTTCAAACTGATAAACCTCATTGTTTTTTTTAAATGATTTCTAATTTTTAGTTTGATGCCTCCAACATGTTCCTCAAAAGTTGAGACAGGGCCAACAAAGACTGGGAAAATTGAGGAATGCCAAAAAACACCTGTTTGGAACATGTGACAGGTAAACAGGTTAAGTGGAAACAGTGTCATGATTGCTTGTAAGAGGAGCATCTTCGAAAGGCTCAGTCAATCACAAATAAGGATGGGGCGAGGTTCACCACTTAGTGAACATCTGTTGTAGAACAAATTTTCTCAGTGAACAGCTGCCACTAATTTAGGAATTTCATCATCCATATTCTATAATATAATCAAAAGTTTAAGAGAATTTGGAGAAATCTCTGCATGTAAGAACACTGAATGCCTGTGACCCTCAATTCTTCCTGCCGCACAGCATTAAAAAAGCAACATCATTCTATTAAGGATATAGGAACACTTTGGAAAAATTATTGTTAGGTTACACAGTTCATCACTACATTCACAAGTGCAAGTTAAAAACCTATGATACAAAGCCAAAGCCATATATCAACATCGTCCAGAAAGGCTCATCTGAGATAGACCGATGCATAGTGGAGAAGTGTGCTGTGGTCTGATGAGTCCACAGTTCAGATTGTTTGTTCGTACTTAAGTCATGGACAATGTGTCCCCTGGGCTAAAGAGGAAAAGGACCATCAAGATTGTTCTCAGTGCAAAGTTCAAAAGCTAGCAGCTGTGATGGTATGAGGTTGTTTTAGTGCCCATGGCATGGGTAACTTGCAACAAGGATTTGAAAATAATTTATTCTGTATTTATTTACTTTGCACACATCTCAATTTAATTTGAAAAAGGGGGTTGTAGCTTTCCTTCTCTCTAATGTGTTCCTTCATGTTTAATCATTTTTGTAACCAGTTTGTTAAAAATGCAAGTCACATCTGGCAGACTGCAAAAACAAATGTACTCATGGGGACAAATGAAGTAGACTGAACCTGTTAAACCGGAGAAAGTCTCTCTGCTTTTTACCTTCTTTTAACCTTTGTTTGCCTCTTTGAGCTTGTGTGTCTTCACTTGTGTGTCTTCACTTGTGTGTAATACTCACTCTGAATCTGTGAGTGTAGGTCATTTGTGATGACTTGCAGCTGTCCCAGACTCATGTCCCTCATGTCCCCTCGTCTCAGATTTCTCTTCATCAAGCCCTCGCTGATGTGGGGCAGATGGGGAAGCTGCATGCGTGAATGCACACAGAGACAGGAAATTTCTAAAAAAATATGTAACCAGGGATTTTTAACTTCCAGAGTTGGCAGGATATCAAATCTATGAGAATCTTTAATGGTGGGATTGTAAAGGTCTGTTTCTGGTCAACAGATGGAGTCATTTGTTGAGGGCCTTTTGTCTTACTCAGAATCTGTGTGCTTTCCCTCACCACAAACACAATGTTAAAAACCTAGACCGATCTGTTCATGCTTTGAGTCCCTGGTGCAGTTTTTATTGTCCTTTGTCAGCAGTTACAGTCATTCACTTTATATTCATTTTCCACCCTCACATGTGGCTATTTTTTTATTAACTGGAAGTATTTTCATAAAAAAATGAAGAGCTTCACACACACACTCTGTTTCCCCTGATGTGTATTTCCCTTCCTCACAGACTAACCAGGTCAGCCACAGGTGAACGCCTGTGCAGCTGGATTTGCCTTTCCACCTCCACCTGCATGCGAGCCATGGGCCGAGCCAGAGCCAGCGCCACCCGTGCCTCCTCCTGCAACCTGCGCTGCACCCGCCAGAACCCGCTGCAGTCATCTAAAGGGTCCGAGTCCTCCTCCGCCGTGTCTCGGTCTGATAAAGAAGAGCTCTGCTTGCTCTGGAGGGGAAGTAAAGTGAGTGATTTCATGATGATGTTACAGTTAATGTGGTCTCGTGACTGTTTAAAAGTTACAGAGAGTTGTGGGTTGAAACAGGAACCCACAAACAAAAATACACAGACACTATATACACTGTATGCATACCACGGGGGAAAGCGGCGTGTCCAGGCTGGTTTCTGTCCGGCTGTCCTCAGCATCGCTGTCTTTGTCACTGCTGCTGTCATTCACAAAACACACCTGTAGGTTCACCCCAGTCTGCAGCCTGAAAGAAACACAAAGAATAAAAAAGATATAAATTAAAATTTGATCTTTAGTGTATGCACTTGAAATTTGTCAGAAGCAGAGTGAAACCAATAGAGAGGGAAAAAAAGGAAGTAATAACAATTGCACATGGTTGGACATGAAATAAAACCAAAAGCAATCTTAACGAGAGGAATCCTATCATCTGGGACTTGGCTTGCGCATAGATGTATACTATCAGAAGCCAAAAAAACAAAGTTGCATGAAGAAAATCATTGCAGTTTTGAGATTTAATCACTATGAAGGAAGAGTGTTCAGAGGTCTGGGAAATATAATGCAATGAAAAATCAAAAATGGAGCAAACTAGAACCAATGTTCTGTCTACACGCATAAGTTGTGGAATCAGTTCTTCACTGGGTGTTAATACTTTGCTCTGGTCCTCTTTGTCTCTGTGCAACAACAGTAGCTGGACAATGGGGGAGCAGGGCAGCTGTTACCCTGAAGATCTGACTGACAGGGAAACTGAGTGAGGGCAGAAAGGTATGTGATAGCAGAGAAATCTCCTTTGAAATCTAGGTGGAAAGTCTAATAACAAGAAATTCATATTAGGACACATATTGTCGCTGTAAGGCACAAACGTCATACCTCTATTTTTATGATTTTTCTTTTTTTCCACAAAACAGTGCTATTGGTTAGCTTTCATGTCGGTGAGGGGGTTTTATAACCTTTTAACCAAAGTAAAGTACAAAACATAATCAGTATAATAAAAAGTAGCAAAATTTGGTGATAGGAGGTTTGTGCCTGACAGCAACAAATTATGGGCTGAAATGAAGCTATCGCCCACTTACATAGACATACGATGGGACAAATATCACTTTCTTTTGCTCTTATTTCCACAGTGACTGACTCAGTTGGTTTTACTCATGCTGTTTGTGAAGCTACCCATCGTTTTATCCACACTCTCGATCTTGTTCTAGCATATGGCCTTGATATTAATAAACTGAAAGTCTTTTCCAAAAATCCTCAGCTGTCTGTTAATGTCTTAGCAAGTTTTAACATTGTCTTAGAGATTTTTGTTTTTTGTAATAAAATGGTAAAGAGGAGAATTCTGTGGCTAAATTTAAAGAAGCCATTCTTGCTGCTTTGAATTCACTGTTTTGGCCAATTGAATACTCCTGAATTAACTATAGTCCCTTCCATCTGGATTAGCTTGTCAATAGCTCTGCTAATTTGCTAAGATCTGCTTTGGACCGAATTGCTCCACTAAGACAAACTATTAAACGTCAGAGAATAGCTTGTTTTTTTTCTGAAACCTGTTTACTTAAACAAGCATCCCATAAATTAGAGAGAATGTGGCACTCCAATAAAAGGGAGGAGTCGCGTATACTTTGGCAGGAAAGTCATAATAACTTCATGACAGCCTTACGACATGCTCGAGCCGCCCACTGCTCCTCACTAATTGAGGAAAATAAAAAGAATCCTAAGTACCTTTTCAGCACTGTAGCCAGGCTGACACAGAGTCAGAACTCTATTGAGCCTGTGATCCCACTAGCTCTCAGCTGTGAGGACTTTATGAGCTTCTTTCATGATAAAATGACTAAAATTAAAGATAAAATGAGCAACCCCCTGCCCTCGCCTGGGCCTGCTGTGCCATTTAATTTGATTAAATCTGACTTGCACTGCATTTCTTTAATTGAACTTCAGGTACTAAATTCTGTTGTTTCCTCTTCCAAACCATCAACCTGCCTTTTAGACTAAATCCCAACTAAGCTTTTCAAAGAGGTCTTTCCCTTAGTTTGTTCATCCTACATCTTTATCAACAGGTTACGTGCCACGGCCCGTCAAAGTAGCTGTAATCAAACCTTTTTTTAAAACCTTCCCTTGATTCAGGTACATTAGCTAACTACAGGTCTAATTCAAACCTTCCACTTACTTAAAATATCTTTAAAAAGTATTGGCTAATCAGCTATGTGACTTCATTCAAAACAGCAGCTTGTTTGAGGACTTTAAGTCAGTATTTAGAGCTCACCAAAGCACAGATACTTCTCTAGTTAAAGTTACAATTATTCACTCCTGGCTTCAGATAGTGGACTTCTCTCTGTACTTGTCTTGCCAGATTTCAGTGCAGTTTTTGGCACCATAGATCATAATGCTCTTCTGCAGAGATTTGAGAAATTTCTCAGGATTACAGGGACTGCTTTAAAATGGTTCAAGTCCTACTTCTCTGATCAATATCAGTTTGTGCATGTGAACAATAGGTCTTCTGTGTACACTAAAGTCAGTTACTCAAGGTCCTATGCTAGGTCCAATTCTTTTCTCCTTGTAAATGCTTCCCCTTGGTGATGTCATGAGGAAACACACACTGAAGTGTTCTTTCAGAAGACTTTAGGGCAGGCATTGGGACAGGGCATGAAGCAGAATTCTCTTGTAAAACTAGTCTTAACATAGAATAGCTTCAACATCCGAAAACATATAAAGAAAAAAAACTTTTTCTTGAAATCCCACTTTAGACGTCTTTTCAACATTGAGCATGAATGTATCTTAGATGTCTTAGCAAGTAGTGCTCTAGAGGGTTGCTGAAACAACTCCCTGGTTAAGCGAGGGCCTCTCTGTATGGAGTTTGAATGTTCCCCCTGTGCATGCATGGGTTTTCTCTGGGAACTCTGGCTTCCACCAACAGACCAAAAGTATGCTTGTTAGGTAAAATGGTGGCTTTGAATGGCACTTAGGTGTTTGTGTGTAGGTGTGTGTGTGGGTGTGTGTGTGTGTGTGTAAGTGTCTCTATGTTTCAGCACTGTAATTGGCTGTCGGTTTGTCCAGTGTGTGCCACCTCTCTCCTCCAGAGATGTAGAGGGATAGATTATAGAAAAATGGATTTTCTGGCATAGTGGTGGTGGCCTCACATTGGAACCTGCAACTGAAATGCTGGGGAGATGAGGTCTGCAGCTGGACTGTTTTGAGCAGTCATTTTGAGATTTTAAAGTTGTAAAACACTTTCTTAAGGTATTAGCAGTATTTCAATCACTTTTGGAATGATATATCGGCAAAAACTATGACTTATTAGAGATGAGAAAATGTCAGGATGTGTAATGACCTAATGTGAAACAAAAGGGCATGAAAACTTACATAAAACAACTCAATTCAAAGAAATAACATCAATCCTTTCACAGCAATGAGACCTCAAACCTCAGCCTTTCCAGACACTAAAAACTTCATTCATTAATTCTAGGTCATGATACTCTCTGAAAGAAATTAACAGCACAAAGCAACCCACCACTACACCAGAATGAGAACAATGACTTTAACAAGACCTCATAAACCCAATGTGGAAGTGTTGGAGTTTCCACCCCAAACTACACGCAGATGGAGCACCTGTACCTCCTCTTGATGTCACATGACCATAATCACTGCCCCGATTCAGACCAGACATCACTTCTTCTTTCAGGAGCTCACAAAGGAACAGAACTTCCTCAACAGTGTGTTTGATCTTAACTCCCGATCCATTGAAAAAAAACCAAAGAGGCGTAAAGTAACTAGAGGTCAACCCTGTTATGACCAGGGAGCAGAGTCGTGTGAAAGCTGTCGTGGCTTTGGTTAACCATCATGTCTCTGATGTAATGCTACTCTTTCCACTATGTGTGTTTGCGTGCATTCAAAGCAAACATGAAATATCAAAGTTTATGCAAATATCATTTGAATTCAAGTTTTAGTTTCATATGTTAAACGTAGTTCATTTCTAGCTAAATTCAAACCATAAGAGACTCATTATGATATGTAGTAAAACTTAGTATACAGTAGATCACATTGTTCCAAATGTAAATGACAAAAGACAATGGTAATTAAAAAAAAAAACTATAAATATTGTCGTAAAAATGGATAAATTATAAATGACACAAGCTAAATATATAAAATGAAAGTGTTGGAATTCATTCAGTTTTCCATGTTATGTTTCCAAAGTGAAATGTCATATTATGACATTTAATGTCAACTTTTTATCCTGTTGTGATGATGTTTTACATCGGTCTGACTCATAAAGTCTGGGAATCACTGAGTTTCTTTTTGAGCAATATTTTACGTAAAGTAGGTTAACCACTGTGCCACCACCTCTGTGCCTACCACTCCCAGGAGTCTTTGTTCTGCATATGACACTGGGTCAATGTTTAGTCTAATGCCACTTCCCATGGGCTGACGGTGCCCTGTTAAACTACTTTCAATATGCAGTAACTCGTTCTTCCACCCTTAAGTCCAGGTTTCAGTTTGACTCAAAAACAAAGATGTATTGTTTATTTACCTCCACCAAGGGGGGTCTATTTTTGTTTTCTGTTTGTTTGTCTGTTAAAAAGATAATTTAAAAAAACCAAGAAGGAATTTGAAACAATTTTCAAGGAGTGTAAGTCATGGCACAAGGAAGAAGTGAGCAGATTATGGTTGAGATTTAAATCCAAATGTGGATCCAGGATTTTTTTAAGGATTTGTCATCATTGCTTGGTAGGGCAGTTTTCAACATTTGTGCTAATAAATCAATAAGTTCTTGACAGATTTTGATGAAAAATTCAAGGAACGTTTTTCATGGCACAAGAAATAAGTGGTACGATTTTGGTAGTGATCCAAATCTGAATGCGGTAAGGGAATTTTTCATTTGTTAACAGCACGAAATAGCGCAGTTTTCCACATTTTTTACAATAACTTGTCAGATTATGTTGGAAAGTCCTTGGCAGACATCTGTGCTCTCAGACCATCTCTAGTTTTTAATTTAGATTACGAAGTCCTTTTAAAGAAATCTGTCACATTTTTACCTCTGCCAAGGAGGTTATGTTTTTGCCTGCGTTTATCCGTCTGTCTGTCTGTCTGTTTGTTTGTGTTCAAAATAACTAGAAAAGTTTTGAACGGATTTGGATGAAATTTTTAGGAATTGTGGGAAATGGGATATGGAAGAACTGATTAAATTTTGGGGGTGATCCGAATCACCATCTGGATCCAGGAATTTTTTAAAGGATTCTTTAACATTGCCAGATAGGACCATTTTCGCCAAAGTGGACCGAAGCTGCTTTGCGGAGGTCTGCGATCTCTGAGTGCTTTTCTAGTTATATTCTGCACTGCAAAGCGCACTGTTGGTCAGCAGGTTGTTACAGTGTTGTCTGTAGCTTTGTAAAAGACATATGAAGCTTGCTACGCAAATGTAGCTCTTCTTGTTAATCTTCTTTTTTTTATATGCAACCCTGAAAATATAGCTTGTTCATTTTTGTTGATCAGAACAAAACAAAAGACTTTATGCCCTAATGAAAGATTAAATGCTCACTGAAGAGACTCTATCCTCACTTATGTCACCCTGCTCAGCTTATGATTTACATCATCTACCACATGGCCTTTAGTTGCCACAGCACTGCTACCTTCAACAGACCCAAGCTACGTAAAAGCAGGCTCTAGGTAGTGACAACACTAATCCTACCTACCCTTCCACTAGGCCCCTCACAGGTCAGTCAAGTGGGAACCTCCCTCTGCAGGCCGATTAGTCCCACAAAACCTACAAGAGGACAGAAAGTGGTCTCCAGCATTCCAAAGCCTCCTCCTTTCATGCTGGCTTTCACTGCCCATTGTACCACTACAAACACCAGTTTCTGTTTTGCCTGTCCTACCGTATGGCCATCATAGCCCAAACAGCATCTGAGCAGGAGGGAGAAGAATAGAGAAAAATTGTGGTTTCATCTTATTTTGGCAGTTTTCCTCCTCTCTAAATCCACTGGCAGATTTTAACTACTTCATCTGACATGTTCTTTACGGTCTTTCACAAACTCCATTCTTGCACTCCCAGTTCTTTGAGTAATAAACATACTGATCCTACTAATAACGCATTACAATCCACTTCTACTCGACAAAACCTAAACTCAGAAATAAGCCCTTTTTGCAGCGCATTTACATCAAAGTGCCACAATTAAGCTTCGTCGTCATTACACCTTGAGATACTAACACCAACTCAGACATGATGTTCGTGTCAATTAACAGAGTGATACAGCTTTGGAGGAGCGCAAGAGAAACAAGGCAAGATTTTCACATAAACGCTAAGGTAGACACACATACACAGTGCTTCTATCTCATGTTGAGTCTTCGTGATCCACTTTAACCTTAATACACCTCTGATACTACACCTTGAGATGTAGCTGGGGAGGTGAACTTGTCCTCCCATTTTACAGCAGCATAAATATTACAGCTTGAAATGGCATCATGAATGGGGCTACAGACTGCCAAAATAAAATTTTGGAAAATACATGTATGCGGCTTTATTCTGGCAATCTATAATCACTTTCATGATCGCATTTCAAACTGTAATATTTACACTCAAGTGAGTCAAAAGGCACAGGAGTGTAAAAATTACTGTAGCATTATGCTGTATTCACAAAGAAAAACACTCATGAATACAGTAAATTGATTTTGTTCTGGCTAGAATAAATTTGGAAATGCTGGCTTGTCGAATTTTGTCAAAGTTTAACATTGTGCATCTCTACTTTTTATGTCTTTATTTGAGAAACATGACAGCGGACTATCAGTCAATCAATCAACCTTTTTCTATAGCCCCAATTCATAACAAGTGTTATCTCAAGACACCTTAAAGTAGAGCAGGCTGAAGCCATACTCTCCATTTTATAGATACACATATTAACATCCATCCAAACCCAACATGAATCCACCGTGATCACAGCACTGGACCAACCTAAAGAATTGTGCATCTGTAGGAGGCTTACAGTCACAGTGGCAAGTAAAAAAAACTCTTTTGTTTGTTTAGCTGTTGGAAATCTTGGAGAGGCCACTCCAATGTTGAATAGCCATCCACTGAAGCTGTGTTGGGGGTGTGGGAAAAAGAAGGGAGGTGGGCAGAGACAAAGGGACTAAGTAAGAACTGAAGTTAGGATAAATCAATAGACCAGCTCATAAATCTGTCCTCTTCATATTTGTCTCTTGAATTTATTAGAGTTAGCCCCTTGAGATGTGGCATCTTGTTTTCAAGAGGGTCCTCCTTTCCTCATAGTTGAAAAGTAGTAATGGTGGTTCTAATATTTACATTAACAAAGAGAAAACCAATAAACTTGCAAGTCTAAACCTTTTGTTTTGTATCTCGTAGTCCAGTGTAATTTACTTTCAGTGCTCAGTTAATAGCTCAGCTATTTTGCTAAATAGCTCCCTCTCCTGGTTGTTAAATAACTGACACCATGTAGAGTCCAGAGTTAGAAAACAACATGCTGAAGTGTAAAACTGGCAAAATAAAATCACAGTGTTGTGACTGGCATTTTGAGAAGGGGCAACATTCAGCAAAAGGCCAATTAAAAACAAACAAACAGAAAATCTAAAATTGGAGAGCACATGGGCATCACAGGGCAAAGGAGGAGGATTTAAGCACAAACACAAAGAGGTGATTATACTGATTATGTAATTCTGTTTGCCTATGTTGGGCAGGCTTATAAAGCAGAACATACACTGATTGAACACTTTATAAGGTACACCCATTCAACTGCTTTTTCAGGCTAACAGCTAGTCAGCCAATCCTATAGCAGCAGCTCAATGCCTTTAGGGATTTAAACATTTTTAAGACAACCTGCTGAAAGGGTATGAGCCCAACTTTGGCTGTCACATGTCGATTTGGCCTTTGGTAAGACACCTAACCCCAAATTGCTACCGCTGCTGTGTCAGTGGTGTGTAAACAGGAATGGAAAGGTGTGAATACTGATGGACAACTTTTAAATAGAAACTCAAAACCATCAGTGAGTGAATGTGAGAGCAAATGGAAGTGAAAAGGTAGATGAGACCTGCAGTGTACTCTGATTATTCAGTAAAGCTAGAAAAGGGCTATATACAAAGAATGGACGGAAAAAAAACAATATCCAGTGCAGTTGATTAATCTGCAGCAACTGTGTGATGTTATCGTGTCAGTATGGGCTAAACTCTCTCAGGAATGTTTCCAGCACCTTATTGAATCTATGCCATGAAGTTTTGAGAAAGTTCTGAGGGCAAAAGAGGGTCCAGCCTGGTACTAGCAAGGTGTACCTAATAAAGAGACTGTTGAGTGTATTTCATAGTATTACAATCAGTATGAGCAGGTTCTTCATTCAGGCAACACATTTAGCTTGCAACGTTTCATTTAAGATTCAGAGATTAAAATAGACTAATGTTTTCAGCTAATTAATAATTCATTGTATCTGGGGCATATCTCACAGTTTCCCTGCCAACCAGCTAAGAATAAATTCTATGAGAACATCTAAAGAACTAAAGTGTCAGCTGTCAGGAGGTGAAATGCACAAATATCAATGTCTGGCTTCAAAAGGCAGGGTTGATCAAACGGTCACACACTCAGACACACTTGATCCAAACCTACCGGGATGACGGGCCGTTTTTACTGCAGCTGGTGTAGATGACTGGCTCGTCGTCATAGAAACTGCCAAGGGCGAGTTTCTGCCTGATGGACTCCCTCTCGTTCCTCTGGGCCTGCCAGAGAAAAGAGAAAAACACATGAATACAAAGAGTATTAATCAAAATGCTGCTGCTGCTCTAACTCCACCTGTGCTTGGTTAACCATGTGAGAATTATTCATAAGAAGTAAAATTAATATTCTGTTCAATGAAAGCTATAAATTTATGTATTGTCCCAAAAAATATGCACATTCTGTTAATTAGGAGGATTAAAGGAGAGAGAGAGGAGAAATTTTCTGGTTTTGTCGGAAAATATGTAACAAAGTCAAACTATCCATTTCAGTTGTTTTCAAACATAACCCAGCTATAGCCTTATAGTAAAACACTGACCATATAACTGTATACATATATTAGGGAGCTTAGGAAACTGAGTCATAACCTTCTGTTTTCCCCCTATCATCAGCTCAAATAACAGCCAAAGACCAGGGGCCTGGGCAGTGGGCACGCATTTTGACTGAGGTTGGCACATATGTGGTACCTTCAGCAAGCTGCAGCAACTTTGTGCACTTGACGTAAGTCTTATTTATTCACTTCTTAAATCAAGATTTACTGCTATATATTTCTACTACATGTTAATATTCTTTGCATAAACCATTCGTCTGTAAGGGCAATTACCGCAGACACAATATCTCCAGAATGCTTTGAGGCGTTTTTAATGACTTGCTCACTACTACTTATATAACTCAGTGTTCTTTTACTTCTTCTCCCAAAATAAACAAAGAATCACAAGAAAACATCCTGTCTCTATAAAAATCCACCCAACTATGTGGCATTTCAACTTTAAGTGTGGTGGTTCTGAAGTTGTGTAATTGAAGCATAATGGCACAAATAAAAACACAATGTTACATAAGAAAACAGTACACAAACAAGAAAACAAAACAAATAAAGAATACATCAACTAATTTATAAAAACAACGAATGGACACAACAGGTAATTGATAAACAAAACCATGAATAACAAATTACAATAACAAATCAAAAACAAGATAAATGCAATTACAAAAACAAAGGAGAAAACAAAACTGAAAAATTATGATAGCAATTTTATATTTATTTTCTTAAATTAGTAGTTGTGTTTATTGATTTGTTGTTGTATTTTTTGTTTTGTTGTGCTTTCAAATTTGTTGTCATTTTCTTTGATAAAACAGCTTGTATTTTATTTTTGTTTTAATTTTCATTTCCTGTTGTGTTTTGTTATTTCTGGTTTCTTTTTTAAACATGCTATGAATTTTTTGTTCGTGTGTTTAATCAATCCATTGCTGTGTGTCTGTTTTGGTATTTTGTTTAAAAATTATTTATTTCGTTGTGTCTTTTTTTCAATTTGTTTTTATCTTTTTTGGTTGTTTTGTTGTCGACATATTGCTGTAATTCTTAAAAATTTTGTTGTGTTTTGTGAATATTGTTGTGTGTTTTTGAATACATTGTTATTGTGTTGTCATTTGTTGTTATGTTTTTTAATTTGTTGCAGTGATTTTTGAGTTGTTGATGGGTTTATATGTGTATTTATATGTTAGTGGTTTTATTTAACCTTTTTTAATATGATGTGTCCTAGTTTTATACATGTTTGTTTCTGATCTATCTTTGTATTAATTTATTTCTTAATTAATTTTTGTATTTTTTTAAAGTTTTTTTTTTTATCTTTTCTGCGATTTTGTGCTCTTTTTGAAATATGCTGTTGCACTTTTGTATTAGTCATTGTGTTGCCACCTTTTCCAATCATTTTTCCTCAATAGCTTTGCACAACTAATGACTCATTTTTACCGGACTGATATGACAGACAGTCTTCTCTCTCTCTGTTTTACTATTTATGTAACTGGATTTCATCCTTTTCATTGTCCTTTAATTGTGTGCTTTGAGGAGGCGTCTATCAACTAGGCAGTAGTTTAAGTTTTCTCTTTATATCTGAGCCTAATCAGTCTGATAGTATTTTAAGTTTTCTTAGAAATAAATTTATAAAATGGGTAATATCTGTTTTCTTACTCACTTGTCAAAACAAAAGCCTTTCTTTTCAGTAAACTGCTAAAGAGAACCATCTGATACTAATGTTTCATAATGCTGTGTCACTCTGCTGGAATAGAAAATTCTCCTACATCATCAATCTCTCAAACAGCTTTACCCCTTTCTTCTCCTATTTTGCCCTTTTGTTCCTTGTCTGTCCTACTTTTATATTCCCCTTTTCCCTCCTCTCCTGTTTTCTCCTCAGCTTTGTCAGATCTTGCTCTAATGAATCATCCTTTCTCTGCTTCCTCAGATGTTTTTTGTCACCCTCAAACAATTTATATCCAAAGCCTTGTAGTTAATCCACCAGGAAATATTGCTGAGAATTACCAAACATAAATGACATGACTTCCTGTTCTCACAGCATAACAAGAGTATTTATCATTAGATTATTCATAGTGCCAACATGTCCCAGGGCCGCCTGTTTGTTTGTGACAGACTGTTTATCACCAGCAGCCATTGTATAACACCTCCAAATTTAGGGATGTTTCTCCTACATGTCTTAACATAGCCTTTCAATGACACCAACGCAGACACCCTCTTTTTTTCTGTGACATTACTAGATGATCAGGAGGCTATGATGTAAGAGCATCAATCACAGTTGATTACCCTCAGTTGCCCAAACCATTGTTATCCTCCAGAGCAGCATGTCCTCATACGCTCTACTTTCTTAAAATCTTAACTTGCTGTATTTAAAAATCCCACATGAAAGCATGTGACAATGGTAGAGCCCCTCATTTGTAAAGAAGAATTACATTTATGAAATTCTAAACAAGCATGGCATATGATCATAAACATGTACGTCACACAGGAGATTACGTTGTTTAAAATATTTTGCAGCAGATGTGAAAACACAGGTAAATATTACACATCTACACACACACACACACCCCCACCCACCCACCCCCCACAACCACACATCTACTCGCCCATTATGGCTGATTCATCCACAGCAGCTCACCCATGATGGATGCCTATCACGTATAGCTGGATATTACAAGCTGTATCTGCTCTTCCATCAGAACCACAAATGCACAGACACAAATCCACACACCTGATAAACACGTTTCTCCTGGTGCACCATCCTTCAGCGCATTGTACTCACACAGCCGCCTAGCCCGTCTCTACACTGCAGTGAAGCTAGACCCAGGAGACCCTCTCATATACTGCAGCTCCGAGCAGGCAAACGAGCGAGGGAGGGAGGAAGGGAGGAGAGGAGAGGAAAGAGTGGGAAGGGGCGGAAACAGAGGAGGAGAGAGAGAGAGAGAGAGCTGTTCGGTGCTGCCTCTGCTCTCCTGATGTGTTATCTGCTCGTCCATCTTCCTAGCTCTCCCCTGTTTCATTTATCATCATTCTAATTTTAATCTAAAGAGAGGAACAAATAGGAGCTCTTATCGATCCAGAGAAATAAGGTCGTATGATTGGTTGCATGTTCAGGTGAGAGATAAGGATTGCTAAAAGGCAAAGCTGACAGATGAGACTGCAACCCTGGAAAACAAAACCATTAAGGAGGTCACAGCTCAATCAATAACAGCTCCTCCTGTTAATGTCAGTGTTTTTTTTTTAAAGCACCGACATGGATGTGTCTGCATCTGCTGGCTGCCCCAAATCAGAGCAGTGAATTTTTAATTACACACTGGTTTGTTTGTTTTGTCTCCTAAAGGAATCTCATCCAGCCCCCCTGTTCTGCTTTACAGATTCAAGTGTGATGAGCTGGAAGAGAAGTGAGGAAGTGCAGGGTCTGTGGGCTTGCATGTGCAAATTAAAAACACAAGAACACAAACACATGTAGAGGCCTGTGCTCAGTCCTTGTAGTGCTGTGTCACAGTGCTACTGT
The DNA here is from genome assembly GCA_037902135.1 of Cetoscarus ocellatus. NCBI lineage: Eukaryota > Metazoa > Chordata > Actinopteri > Labriformes > Labridae > Cetoscarus > Cetoscarus ocellatus. Next base: position 1,343,432 of record JBAMNC010000327.1, on the reverse strand, counting down.
GGGACTATTAAGCAGCACATTTGGAATCATCCTTCATTCCTTGTCTGTATGGTAAGATGAAGAACATCTACATTTCAGCTTGTTTTAGTTTAAGGCCGATGTTTTCACATGATTTTCATGTACTGCCATACACTAGGCAGCTTTTGCCTCCATGAGGTATACCAGAACCAGACAGTGAAAGTACAATGCTGGGTCAAGAAGAAGGGCTGGGATGTTTTTTTGTGGTAAAGTGATTAGTAGAAATCTTATTGGAATAGGATGAACATGATTACCGGTGACTTTTTTTGTTTTATCTCAAGGTGTTCTTGAGATTTTTCAAAATCTCAAGCAGACAATCATAAGATCTAAGAACCGTCAGCCATGTCCATTTAAAACCTTACCAGTTCATCCATTAGTCAAAGTGGACATTTGTGTGAAATGAGAAGAAAGCCCCATAAATCATTTTTAACATGTTGCATTTATGCACATGAAATGAACATGATGTCTGATGGCCTCTGACCCATGACCTTCAAAATCCAATCAGTTTATCATTCCTTCATAGAAGACAACTGTGCAAAGTTTGATGTAAATCCCTAAAGCCCTCTTGAGATATTGGTTTTTACTTGCAAAGGATAACCACAAAACCCGACCTTAACCTTAAATTTAACCTATGACCTCTTAAATCTAGTCAGGTCATTCTTGTGTACTGGACGACATTTGTGCAAAGTTAGAGGAAAATTACTGTGATTTCCTTTTCATATCTCCACTCTCCTGAGGCCAAAGAGAATCACTGAGAGTAAAGTTTAATTCCTCAGGTGTTCATTAGATACATCATTCTCCAAGTGAAAGACGACCATGAGGCTCCATGACCTTGAAAATCTAGTAGGACCATCCTTGAATTCAAGTTTACATTTATGCAAAGTTTGATGAAAATCCCTATAAGCTTTCTTGTGATATTGCATTCACAGGCAAAGGTTGACCACAAGGCTCCATGACCTCTAACCTCCTAAATCTAATTTGTTCATCCTTGAATCAGATCCGACATTCGGTCAAGTTTTGAAGAAAATTCATGAAGAAAAGACTTTGAGATAACATTTTATAGATTATCAACTACATATCATGATATGACCCTTTGCAACAAACACATCGAGACAGTCTGAATTTTTGTTACTATATTAAAATAGTTATTTTTTTGCAATCATAGGAAGTTTTTCCGACAACTGCCCTTCCTTCTCAGCTTTTTGGTGAAGTAAATGAAGCTAAAATTGGCTGTAAACTACTTTGAAATGTATGTGATCCAGTTTGGTGGAGAAAATTTTCTTGGCTTTCTTTTAGATTCAGAAAACATACTGCAAAAGTAAGTGTTGCATAAAACAGGGAGAGTAGCATACTAAGACACTAAGTTATAGCTTATTTGTACTCTTTGTCTTTTGTTTAGTTATCACAATCCACATCTTTATTGCAATACTTAACGTTGTGTGTATTAGGGATGCATGATGGATTTTATCAAATCTGCCAATTTTTTTTTAGGATGCATTGCTGCAGATACCAATATTAATAACATTTTTTTTTTCAAAGGGCAAAGTCTCTACTTCATTAAAATTGACCTGTTGTTTTAATTGTGATAGTCTAATTATGTTAGAAACAGATGTGAAGCAAGAACAACAACATTTTATTCTTAAATAAATTATACTTTTGATTAATAAAAGCGAAGATTAATTGGTGAGGTAAAACACTATGGTAAATTTGAACATTCAGCCAATATTACAGCCAATATGAGATATACTTTGTCAAAATATATGGCAGAAATATCAACTTCAAATATCTGCAAAATTTCATCTTTCTTTTGCTAAATTATTCTGAGTTATTTGTGCATGTTCTAAGCCCCTATCACATCCTGTCTTGTTTCTTTTTCTTGTGGTACAGAGACTCAGTAGACTTTGTCAGAACAATCTAACTCTAAAGTCATAATCTAGTGCTTGAATGTTTCAGAAAAAGACTCAGTGGTCACTCACAGAGATGCTGGAAAGTCTGCTTCTCCCTCCACTGAAACAGTCCTCCTCTGCCTGTGGTGTGAAGATATCCTGGAGCTCCTCGGCCCAACTGCGACTGTTCACCATGCAGCCTCGTCCTCCTGTCTGGTTTTGCGTCCCTTCACAGTCCTCCCACCAATGTCCTCCAGAGGCCTTCCTCTGGAAAACCTCTCCGTCCTCTCCTCCATCCATATCCACATCATAATCATCCATAATGTCAAGCTGGATGAAGTGGGTAAATGAGGACAAACGTTCAGAATGGAGGAGGTGCGTTCTGGCTGGAGAAATGGCCACAGATGGACTGAGGATACTCGGAGGGTGGACACAGATCTCTCTGGAACCAACTGCTTGTATGCTGGTGATTTCAGTCTTTACAATCCACCTTTATCATCCTCTGAAATCATACAAAAGCATACACAAAAAGTAGATAAATTGGACTCAATTTGCTTTGACATTTACTTAAATTAACATTTTCAGTCTTAAAAAATCACATACCCATCTGTTGTATTTCAGCCTTTGATTTTAACCATTTTCTAGTCCGTTCAGTCTAATTTCATAACAACATCAAACTCTTCTAAACATAATGAATTGCACAGAAATTCATGTCAGTTTAAATGATCTCTAAAATTCTTGGTGAACAATTAGAAAAGTGCACACAAGACCTACTTTCAGTGCAGAATACCAGCAGCTCCTCATGACTTATAAATCCGAACCTAGCTCCTATCATAAAACAGAGATTAGCTAAATGTTACATAGAAGACAATCCATTCTCCCATGCTGGACAAAGGCAATTTGGTGACCTCCAAAGGACGGATTTTTGGATATTTTGGTCCTCTGAAGAATGTTCCTCACTGCGACCTCAGTGCTCCATGACTCCAGCCAGCTCACACTGAAGAACCAGAGTAAATGAAATGGAATAAATATAGGCATGCATCCTTGCTTACACGTCTCTGTGTTGTCACGTGCAGCGTAGTTTCAGTGATGTGTGTAGATTTGTGAGTGTGTGTCCATCGTCACTGGGTGCCCAGAGGAAAGAGCACCATGTGGAAATATATAGGAACGGACAGAATGGGGATGAGTGTATGTGCTGTGTGAATGTGTAAAGATGAAGTTAGGGGGAAAATAAAAATAACCATTGTGTATTTGGAGGGGCGAGGATTTGAAAAATCGGATACTGTGGAGTATAACATTTGTTCTCAGCTGGATTTAGCAGCATCCCTGCACTGTCTCCTGAAATGAGGTTACTCTTTCTCAGGTTAAATAGATCTGCTTTTGGCGTCTATGAGTGCTAAGAAGTGACTGTGCCTGCAGAATCTGCATGGGAATATTTCTTGTTCGGCTTTAAATATCAGGGAATACACAACAGCTTGCAGGATTATGTTTTACATGCAGTCTCTTTGTGTATCAACTGAATTGGACTCAGCTTAGAGGAAAGATCTCCAACAGCAGTGTAGAATTAACACCTTTTGTGGCAGAGGCGCTATGAGATACATACAGATTACAAGATAGATTGCTTGGGATCAGCTGCCAAGGATTCTTTATAGGATCAACATGACAATCTTTTAGTTCACTGACAGCATCCTTTACAAGTTTTGACACCCAGTATAAAGTAAAGAGCAGAGGAGTGCACTCTGGTATACAAGAAAGTTACTGTTAGCACACATTAACCCTTCCAACAATATGATCAAAGCAGCAACATGCAACATGTTTTACTTATATTCCAATCAGGAGAGACCAAATCTGAGTGAACAATTATCTATTATACAAGTTGGTATGATTGAAAACATGCAATGTCTCTGTGGTTAGAATCTATTTGGCGATTAGACTCCATCAGGATGTCTTTTTCGTACTTCAGGGTGAATGCGAGATAGAAACCCCCCCCCAAAGATAATAAGAAAGAACAGAGAGCAAAACAGACAGAGATGAAGGCCTTACCTTGGCACATGAGCGGATTTTAACAAAAATAACTGAATTAGACACAGAATACAATGTTAAATTTATTCTATCAGGAAGTTCAGAAACATTACCCATTTTGGCCATGCACTCTGATTGAGATGAAACATTTCGATCACTGATTGGGAAAGATGGACTTATTTGATGATTACCAGAAACTTCATCTGTAATATTGGATGGTGATGATGGTTAGCCATTATGCCATCATGTTAATCGTGTACAGTTATGCCGCTGACGTGAAAGAGTGCTCAGGTGTGTAAGTAAAGATTGCTGAGATCACATAGCACAATGCCACGACGCTGACTGGGGGGAGCAAAGACATGATTTAAAAACATGACAGCAGCGGGATGATTGGCCAGACATAATCTAGTTGGCTCAGTGCTTAAGTGAGTGCACGCCCTGTATTGGCTAATGATTTGAATCACCTGTGCAGTATTAATAAGGTGACTGAATATGTAGGTCTTCCTGCTTGAATATTCACTAAGCTTCATTCTTGAAATCTTTCAACATATCTTCATGGGGACAACTGTGTTTGAAAGCTCACACTTTTGCCAATCTTTCGAGCACATTAGGTCAAATGGATGCCTTCCAAACGATTTGAATCCAGCCATGAAGTGCAGCATTATTTGGGAAACATATTTGTGGATTTATAGCAATGCATCTGTAATGGGGTATTTTTTATCACATTTTCTTTATGAAAAAAAAAAATCATAGATTTCCATTATGACCATTAGATAAAGTGACAACGTTCTATAAGTCTATTAACCAATCAAATGCTCCCAATTTCTACCTCTGTTAATTTTTTTACAGTAGCTTCTAATCAGATGAACTGAAAGGTCAACACAAGAAAAGATTTCGGTTCCTAAAAGAATTAAAAAGTAAATAACAGTAACTGAATTGAGTTCTTTGTAACATTTGTGCCTGAATTTGCTTCAAAGAGTGGCACAAATGACCATATATACCTAAAAACATCTGGAGAAATAAATGTAAATATGTAAATCATCAATATTCTGAAGGAAAATGTCCTGGATAAAAGCATGCCTGTATTGTGGGGGGAATCACTGCCCTCCAAGACATCTTATACTTCCGTCTTGAAGCAACAATTTTTTTGTTTACATGCGATTGCTGCAGGTGCCGAGGGCTCTCTGCCCTCATTCTTCAATGTCTCTGATGTGAGGGAACAAATCGTAGGAGGCAGAACAAATAAAAAAAAAAATCAAACACACTAGAACTTCTTTCATGCCATTGTGAGCCTCCCCAGCAGGATCTTTATTTTTGGTCACTGTCACACTACATAAAATGAAATGACGATTTTTGTGGCTGACAGGTTCTGAAAGCCCACCACTGTCGAGTTAGGAATAAAGGAGATGCTTTAATGGTGAGGCCTGACCCTGGCAGTAGGAAAACTTGATCAAATTAGTGGTCATGGCTGTCAACTGTGTTTCCAAAGACAATAAATATGTTTAATGCCTCCAGCAAACTCTGTAGTCCCAGTTAGCATCTGTCTTTAAGATGCAATAATGCTTTAAAATTCATCAGACAGGCAATTCAGGTGTGTTTCATGACATCCATGGGTTTGTTGCTATCATAAATTCTTATTTTTAGTCTTTTTGTCTCTGGATTGATAAATCTCTGGATATATGTATGAGATACATATATGTGTGTGTGTATATATGCATGTGCATCTATAAAATTAAGAGTATGCCTCAACCTGCTCTATTGTAAAGTGCCTTGAGACTTGTTAAAAACTGGCACTTTACAAATAAAAGATTGATATCATAAAACAAGGAGTTTGTGACTCGACAGTCGTCTAATGCTTAACAGAATGACGAATCAGAGACAAGAGAATCTCTTTGATAAACTGATACTTCACAGCCATAACAGAAATACACACGACTTATTGTGCTTAAATATCATTGGCTGCTGCCAATATCCAATTTCTAATACTGACCAGGATTTAATTTTTGCTTAAGTACTTTCACATATTAACTGTATGAACCTGTATGAATTAAGAGTGAGACAGTCCTGTGCATGTTTGAATGCTTTGATCCTAATTTAAAAGCATCTACTCACATACTAAGGCTGCTTGATTATATAAAAATTAACTTGATAGTAATCTTGATTATAAAACACATTTATCCACTGATTTTACAACTGCATATTACATGTATATTGTCCTTGAACACACTTTAAAAACTCAATACTTGGGACAGTGAGATGAAAATTAGAGATATATTCAGTATGTAAACTGATTGAAAACATCAGTAATCCTTTAATCTTCCTTCCCATTTCAATTGTGGGAGGCCATGATTGTAATTGAAACTGAATTGCCCAGCTCTATCACACTCACCATGATCAGATTGTCAAGGTAAAAAGCAAATTGTATTCCCAATTGTGATGTAATGAGAGAAGAATGCACATTAGCCATTACGTAGAACAAATGTTTACCATTTGCTTAGTCAGTTCTGCAGGATTACAAAAAGTTTAAAGGCAACATAAAGAGATCTATGAAAGGGTTCATTTAAAGCCATGTCTACAGTTTGGTGACATTTAGACAAGCTGACAAGTGGGGTAAAGATGAGAAACCGGAAGTACTCTGGGAGCACCAACCTCCACCAAGGCATTTCCAACAATGTGGGGCAAATTATTCACTGAATTTTTGGTCTACTGCACGACTTTTGTTCCATAACCCTCAGGATTTTTTACGAAATGCAAAATGACCGTCGTACTGCATCCAACCTTGGCAGCAATGGTACGTTGTGAGAGGCCTTGCTTATGCAACTCAATCCTACCATGTTGAAAGAGCTTTTTTGCCTTTAGCCATCAGGAGGTCCTGACAGTGTGAATACATGACAGAAAACATTGAATCCAAATTTTTGTGCAGATTTTAGCTTTTACAGGCTGTGGTCTTAACTTTTGATCAGCTGACTAAAGCATGTTGAGTTTAAATTCAGTTTTCAATAAATTGCCTGCTCAAATTTGTGTGTTTCTCGCTCCCATTTCCTTCTTGAAGCTCTTAGAACCTTCTTAAGATCCAATAGTGCCAAATGCAAATTCTTGCAAATTTTAACTGTTAAGATTTTGATTGAGAGTGTACAAGTCCTGGTGCATAGGTCAGAAAAATAAGCATTGGTACGCCCCTCATTAGTGTACAATGGCAGTTTATACCCACTATTTAAACATGGGAAATTTGAATCCAACCAGAATATTATATTTAACCAGTTCTGTGAAATTATAATTTGACCCATTGTTGGCTAAATTGCAGATTCATTAAGGCAAATTAGGGACATGCAAGACCAAGTAAAGGTTAAGGTTTATTTGAATGCTCAGTATCACAGGACATGGACCCTGAAAAACAAAAAAAATATGGTTGAGTCTGCTTTAAAGATGCACCCCTTTAAACATGAATTGCAAGTCAAGCTTACCTTGTTAGTAGTCCTCGAATAGATCACCATGGTCAGTTAAGTGAGGAAACCAGGGTACAGGCTGCCAGTAGTTGAAGCCTGGATGAAGTTGTGCACGAGGCTGGAGTCCAGATTTATAGTGGACTTCAGGCATTACCTTTTCATCATCCAGGTATTGGCCTGCCTTGTTGTAGTTGTATGAAATATATGGAACAAAGGGGTATTGGTAGTAAGGCACAAATGGGCTCATTGGACCTGGATAGCTTGAGCTGGGGGTTGTCATTTGAGCAGTCGTTGGCTTCTTTGTAGTTAAGGTCGTTGTTGGCTTCTTTGTGGAGGTTGTTGTTGGCTTCTTTGTTGTAGAAGTCGTTGGCTTCTTGGTAGTTGTTGGCTTCTTTGTAGTTGGCTTCTTGGTAGTTGAGGTTGTTGTTGGCTTTTTTGTTGGTGTAGTTGCCGGCTTGGTTGGAATAGGTGTAGTTTCCTTCTGTGTTGTTGGGGAGGTAGTAGTCGGCTTCTTCGTTGGTGAAGAGGTAGTTTTCTTTGCTTTGGTAGTTGAAGAGCCTGACGTGGTTGTGGGAGTAGGAGGGCTTGGTGTTGGCATGCCGGGAGGTCTGCCATAGAAATGCTGGATTATAGGGTAGTAATAAATGTCTGAATTATCAGGGAGTCCTGGCAGAGGATAACCTGGTGGTTGGTAGGGATAGTAAGGATAATATGGTGGGTAATAGGGAGGTAGTGGTCTTTTAGTAGTCTTGGTTGTTGATGTTGTCATGGTCATCTTAGGTGTTGTCACCTTGGCTGTAGTGGTCACCTTGGCTGTGGTGGTCTTTACAGTTTTAGTGGTGGCAGGTTTAGTTGTAGGTTTGGCAGTAGTGGCCGGAGGCAAAGTGGTCTTCACTGGGGGGTAGGGGAGAGGATAGGGGTAGTAGGGGTAATATGGATAGTATGGGTAGTAATAAGGGTAGGCAGGTGGATTCATTTGAGGGGGCTTCTTTGTAGTGGGCTTTGGTAATGTAGGGTCAGGTGCTTTAGTTGTGGAGGTCATGGTGATTGTAGTGGTGGCAGGCTTGGTGGTGGTAGTGGCAAGCTTGGTGGTAGTTGATGGAGCACTTTGGGTTGGTGGAGGGGTCATATACATTCTGTAGTAGTCATACAAATATCTGTAATATCCCAGAGGGTCATTCACTGCCTGACGCTTAGCACGATGAAGGCTCCAGGTCATATGAGTGTGAGGGTGAGTCTGCAGCTTCTGAGGTGGTAAAGCAGAACTTGTCAACACAGGGCAGGTGAGTGTAACTGGAGTCCCAAGCCATGTCATCAGCAACATGTAATGTCCACCCTTAGATGCAAAGAACAGAAACAATTAATGTGACTTGATAACCATTTAAAAAAAAAAGTCATGCTTTTGGTTTTTACATGCCCCCCCTCATGATTGTGTACTTTTATCCACATGACAAAAGTCTGCAACATTTGACTGCGGTGCATAATGCTGGTGGATACAAGAATTCTGTTAAACATTTACCAGATAAATTGTCCCATTAATTTGAGCATTTAAGGTACAGCATCACGTTCCACAGAAGATTAGAGACAAGAATTTTTAAGATATAATTGATTTTAAGTCTCTTGTAGACCGAGTTTGTCAAAATTATTAAAATTAGAAAATAATCCTGTTGCCCAATTCTACAAGGATTTCTGTTAAGCTTGGACATTTGACCAATTACAGACATTTGTAAGGGAAAATGAACCCAAACAAATACAAGCAAGTGCTCTTGAGGTCATGGAGTAAACTGTACATGGGAGCGAAGAGAATTGCCTGATAACTTGCCAAATTTACCAAGTTTTTAAACATGATTTTCTTCTTTAATATTACCAATTTTATGTTGTTGGAAAACCCTATTATGCATTTGTGTGATGAACACAGCTTAACATGTTAGTCGCACCCAAAAAATGGGAAATGAGCCGAAATCCCTTCTTCCCCTGGAACATCTGATGTTCCTCACTGAATGTTTCCAAACTTTTGAGGGATATATAGTTTTGTAAAGAACTTTACACACCATTGGTCAAAGACCGTGTATATTTCTATTTTCATTTCATGGCAGATTTTAACAGGTTTCATTTGAAATTGACTAAAAAAAACATTTAGTGAGATGTAGGGCCACATTTAAACCCTGGGCAGACAGTGTAGTAAGAGAAGAAGCTGCAGCTGTACAAAACATGCTTGACTCATTCTGAAAATGACTCTTAGTAACAAACGTTTACCAGTCATGAGGCACATAAGCTGCTGAACTGCACCTGCTTTGTAATTTTGGACCCTGCCACTGAGATAAATTACAATTTTCCACAATAAAAACCCTATGCAATTATGCAAACCCTCAGCCATTTTGTCTTAGTAGTAATATCATACCTCATGTATCACATTACAGCCATCATAGGGAACCACCAAAACAAGGCCCAGTGCATTTTGTTTCACCGAGTAGCCACATATTTCAGGCACCTGGACCAAAGGTAGGGGGGAGCCATTGCCTAAGAGGGGGACGAAGACAAATTAATCCATGCTAATGTGTCCCGTACCATCTGTTACAAACCATTGTACAAGGTCTGGTTGATTATAGTACCCATGTCCAGCTGCAAGTCACCAGCTCCAGGACCCATGGCTCTAAATTTCATTTTCTTTTCACCACAGTAAAGGGAAGGATTCAAGCGCTGCCATGTGGCTTCTTTGGCTATGTCCTCCAGAAGTGATGCCTGCTCTGGTGCCCCTAAAAGGAGGTAGAAATCCAAGAACAAAGTCAGAACAGACCATATACCTTTAGTTTTCTGCAGTTCTGTAGGTGGATGATGACTCAGCAGAAAAATCTTACCTGTGCCATATGACTGATCTGAGTCAATCTGCAGAAGTCCATTTTTCCCTGTGGCAACAGCAGAGGCAGACTTGGAGTTGAGCTCTTTCCCTTTAAAGAGAATGCCTCCTGTCCTCATGTCCATCACTGTGGCCTCAGCAGCTACCTTGTTCTCCATTCCACGCAAGCTAAAGCAAGTAAAACTTGGCACCAAAGAGCACAGGACTAATAATATGACTGCCACAGTCTGACGTGATCTGCCTCGCCTTCCATCATCACCTGCCATAATGGAGAAGCCACTCAGCAGACCAGGAGCACCTCTCTGTGGGGCTGAAACTCAATCACTGCTTTAAATATGAGGCCTGCACTGACTCCAGGTAATCAGCCAGTCAAACCCCAACACCTGTGTCCATTCACAACAGCAGATGTGCTTGTTAAAGACCTTGATGTTTGATGAGGTCAAAAGTTCACAGCTCAGTTTGATATTTAGGTCATTAAATCCACCAAGAGGGTTATGTTTTTTTTTGATAGGATAACTCCAAAACTAATTCGTAGATTTGATTGAGATTTTTAGGTAACTTTGGTCATTGCACAAGAAAGAGGTGATTAGATATAGGTGGTGATCTTAATCTGAATGTGGATCCAGGAAAATTTTTAAGGATTTTTTATCATTGCAAGATAGAAAAGGGTTCCGCATTTTTGCTAAGAAGTCAATAATTTGTTAATGGATTTCAAGACAGTCTGGCTGCAGACCTGCACTGTCAGGACCAGCTCCACTGATAGGACCGGAAGTTGATTCAAAGCATTTCAAAATAAAAGTGAATGTACCGGAAGTGCATATTTCTTGGAAGCTAAAATAAAAGCGATTATACCTGGAAATGATTATTTTTTTGTTTCGTGTGAATATACTTTATTATGGGGGGCTTTATTTTATATTTACATTGCGAATATGATTTGTGTATTCATGTGTTCAATTAAAACGATGAAAAAAGAAGTATACGTTTCCCGTTCAACAGGATAATAGAAAAAAAAACACAAGTAAATATCAAGATAAAAAAATAGAGAAAATACAAAACAAGATGATCACTTCGAGGGTTATTTTACAGATAAATAATACAAACTAAATGTACATATTTTGATATTATCCCCAAAAACATGAATTGTTTTACACCAGTGTTTTAATTTGTTCAGCAAAATGGATAGCTGTGAACTTGGTTAGCAATACAAATTCATTTTTTAAAAATATGTTAAAACACCTTATGTGTAATTGCATTATGCTTCTACACTCCAACCAACTGCTGATTGTTCTTTGCTTTTTATACCAATATTTACCATTGAAAATGAAACCTCACGCACTTTTGGATTAATTTACTTATTGATTTACGCAAATCTTGAACACAGGCATGCCTTGTGTGTTCGCAATTGTTCCACCTTACCATAATTCATTAATAATTACTTAATATTGCTTTCTATACTGTTATTTTCTTACCTGTCCTGTCGAACCACCTTTATTTCCCAGGAGGGTTTGAGGGATGATGATTTAAAATTAGCTTCGCTTTGTCTATTCAAAGTGAATGACTGAGTACTGAGTTACATGAGCCGGACAGCCAATAGCATCTGTTACAGAAGAAAACAGAGTAGACACAAAGCAAACTTTCAACGATGTCTTTTTATTTTTTCTCCTCTTTGTATTTACAGTTCGCCAAGTACCCTCTATTGTCCATTATCTCCTCACAGAACATCCACATATCTTCAGTATTATAAAAGATAAACTTAAAGGCTCCAACATGGATTCTTTCTTAATGTGGATCCATGGTGTCGACAAACAGTTTAGCTGTTTCCTGTGCAGCCTCCTCAGTTTGTTTACTGTCCATTTGTTAAATGTCAGGCGTCTCCACTTTGGCTGCAAATGTTTGTTAGCCTGTATCCATCCTGCTGCTTTTTACAGTGATCCACCACTCAGCCCACCGCACTGGTCTAAGGAAGAAAAACATTATTTGCATTTGTTTAAATAAGTTGCTTACACCAATCAAGTAGTCTGATCATACAGTGATCATAATGGGTGTTTTCATACATATCAAAATCCCAACGACAGTCAAAGCCTTCTCATGTCAAGCTTATCTCACAGATATATCTAAATAATAAATCCATGGCTAATCCTAAAGTTAGCCTAGTTAGCGCTTGCCACTGATACCATATCTACAATAACAGGGCTTAATTTGTTTATACTAATCAAGTAGTCAGTGATCATACAGTGATCATTTTGGGTGTTTTCATACATATCAACGACATTTGAAGCCTTCTCATGTCAAGCTTTTCTCAAAGATATATCCAAATTATACACCCACGGCTTATCCCAAAGTTAACCTACTTAGCACTAGCCACATCACCATAACTACCATAACAGCGTTAAAAACACCCAAAGGTCCAAAGTCATTTCTTTAAAAGGTTACAGGGCAATATGTAGTGGTAAACACAATGTTCAAGTGATTAAAGACTTCTGTTCCTTCAAAAATGACGAAAAGTAGTCACTTGACTTTTACTCACCTTCTCTCCACACTCAGTCTTTACGGGAAAAACTCACAGCACTGCGTGAGAAAAAACATCGCTTCGGGTACTCTCAGTGGAGCAGGTCCTATCAGTGCAGGTCTGCAACCAGACCCCTCTCATGGATTTTGATGACAGATTTGACAGATTTATGATCTGGGCGTCCATAGATTATTTAGAGAGTGTTGGTCATAGCACAAGGGAGAACTAATTCAGTTTTGGCAATCCAGATGTGAAACCAGGCATTTAAAAAAAAAAATGTTAACACTGCAAGTTCGGGCACATTTCTACATTTTCACAATAACATGCTCAACTATGTTGGAAATGCCTTAGCCGAGGTTTGTGCTGTCAGAGCACTTTTAGTTTTGAGGTTAGCTTCTTAGAGTAATTTCTGTCTTAGGTGATGTGTGGTTCTAATGTCTAAACTCTGAGTAAAGTCACTCATTCAGAATATTAAGTTTGTTTGTTACCGGGGGTGGGAATTGAAAACCTATTTTACTTGAAAACTGTTTACAACTGGTTATAGGAATCAATATTATTTGTAAAATCATATCTGTTCACATACCTACTCAAAAGCCCTTACAATTCAGTATTTTTTACCAGCAGATTTTACTCTGGAATACTCTTGTGTCATTTAAATTTGATTTACTTAAAGGTTATTACAGGACAAAATGTCCACTTTCAGATAATTTTCCCCACTTTTATGGATTAATCTTTGAATCATTTTCAGTTCTGATCAAAACTACCAAATATTTTCAGATTTTCAGACATTTTAAGTGGAGTTTGTTCAATATCACAGTTTATTTTACATTTTTAAAGTTACTTTTTTTCCTATATTAAATTATTGGAAACTGAGTGATATTTTTGAAATTGCAGTCTTGTAAAGATTGATGACGAGAAATATATATTGTTGAAATATTAGGGAAACATAACTGTGCCATCAAAAAACCTGTCTTTATAGGCTAGTTTATATAAAATGTTATCTCACAACAGTGGTATAGATTTTGACAGAATTTTTTATTTTTTTAATTCCTCTGTATTATTTATTACAGTATTTACGAAGTCATTGTACTTAACACATTGTATTATAGACCCATTGGTAACATATGAATTTGATTATTTAGATTTATTTTTTTAAAAGTCCTCTGGCAAAAATACAGCAAAACAGCAAAAAAGATCGCAAAATAAAAACAAAATAAGATTGCAAGAAAAATGACACACTGTGAGCGAAGAGTGTTCATAATGACACCAGAGGGTTTAATATCATAGCCTTCTATAGGTTTGAATGTGCAGTAACGATAATAACCTAAGGACCCTTCAGAATTCATCTCACCATATTAGACACTGATGTTAAAATGTTTGAGTATATACATAAAGACTTCAAGTTTACATAAAGTCTGAATTTTGAAAATAGGCTATTGAAATCAAAACAATTGTCCCAGTACTTTGGAAAATGTACCAAAAAAGGTTGGATTTAAAAAAAAAGAGTGCATGTAAATGGAAAGACAAAGTGTAAATTGTGATTTGCTTGGTAAGTTTATGCTTCCTTTTACTTAGGCATTATATGTCTTCGAAGCAGAGGCAGGCTAGTCCACAGAACTGGCTGGCCCCCTGAAAAGACTATGGGGAAATAAACACACCTCAGATTTTGATGATAGCAAATGGTATCATAGTTAATTTGTAAACTTGGCTGTAGTCCTTGAAGTGACTTGCCCGGTTGAAATGTGACCTACCTGTGGCTCCTTTGCCCCTCGTTATTCCACCCTCTCTCTCTCCAACTTTCAATTCTACTCCTTAATACATAAATAGTTGAATAATAGAATCTATTAAAACAAGACAATAATCAATAGAGTTAGAGTTTGGCGCATTTACCCTCTGTGCAGCTTTGGAGCCTCCCCAAAAATGTAGGTCTAAGCATGAACAAAAATGTTTCCTGCTTTAATAAAAATGGTGAGTATTTAGGTTAAAAATAGGAACCGATGGTCTTAGTTTAGAATAATCCATTCATCTAACCTTCACATGACTCCGGGCCCCAGAGAGCTTTCCCCTTCACTTGCCCTCATGGGCAGCCTGAAACAGAGGTGCCACCCTTTTCAAAGGCTCCTTCAAACCAAAAGTCAGTCAAAATGCAAAGGGCCAAGAAGAAACATGACAGAAATTAAACTAAAGTTTTGCTTGGATTTTATTAAAATGTGAAAAGAAATGTATCTTTTAAAGTTAAGTGCATGTTAATTGTTAAACAAGGTTGGATGAACACAAGGCAGCTTTTCCACAGACACTAAAAGCTAAAGTATTCTCATTTTATTTTGTCTCACCAAAACTTAACATACCTAGAAATTTTTGCCAAAAATGGTAACACCGAGACTTTTACTGTATTTACATCTCCAAACACCACAGCTTTTGAGGTGCATCTCTGCCTAGAGTAAACATCGGGGCCCAAGAGGCACTAAAGTAGGAGTGGAGTACATAGAGAAACAATAGAACTGATTAAGTTTCATAAGCATTCAATAAAGTGGTTTCAAGTTGTATACTAAATGTAGTTTTAAGAGTGTTTGTAGCTTTCAATTCCCCTTTTAAGGGTTGTCACACTTCTAATTATAATTTCACATTTCAAAGAAATGGGCTGCACAGTGAAGGGGGCCATCTTAGCCATTGCACTCAGAACTCCTAAAACCATAAAGGCCTTGTAGATTCAAGTACAGGACTCTTCAGGTCTACCAGAAATTCTTAACACTACAACATGTTTCAGCTACAAATTGAACCCAGCAAATTTGAGAAATTCCAAGGAGAATCACTTTACCATAGTACACCCCAAGAAAAATAAAGTTCCATTGGACCAAGTTTCACATTGGTGCCTCTTAGTAACTTACACCGTGCTTTAACAAGCAAAGAATCCCAACTGCAAATTTTGTAAAGGAAAATAAATTTACCATACCATTAACTGGTTTCTCAAAATCATTTATTTGAAAATCTTTGGCATGTTATGCTTGAGAGCGGGGATAAAGCACAAATGGGGGGTAAGGCATGGAGTGAGAGTGGGGATGATAATGTGGTTGAGGGCGTGGAGGCTGAGGAGGGTTTGTATTCGCAGTCGTTTTAGTTGTAGTTTGTGGCTTTGTCGTTTTTGGTTTAGAAGTTGGCTGCTGGTAGGGAGGGATGACAGGAGGGTAATAGGGAGGATAAGGGAGGTAGGGAGGATAGACATGCACATACGGTGGAATCTGTGGGGGTTTGGGTCTTGATGGTTTGGTCGTTTGTTTAGTTATTGGCTTCGTTGTTTGTGTCGTCAATTTTGTTGATTTTGTTGTGGGCTTTTGAGTGGTCGTTGGAGTAGTTCTTGGTGCCACTGTTGGTTGTTTTGGTCCTGGGTGAGGCCATGGATAGTTGGGATAAAAAGGGTAGTAAGGGGGGTGTAGGGGGTTCTGAGACATAGCTGGCTTCTTTTCAGGTTTGGTTCTCCTTTTTGGTTCTGGGCCTGGTGCGTGATGAGGCACCTGCTGGGGGTAAGAGAAAGGGTATTGAGGCAGTTGAGGATGGGATGGCGGGAGCTGAGGCAGCTGAGGATGGGATGGCGGGAGCTGAGGCAGCTGAGGATGGGATGGCGGGGGCTGAGGCAGCTGAGGATGGGATGGCGGGGGCTGAGGCACCTGAGGATGGGCTGGCGGGAGTTGAGGCAGCTGAGGATGGGCTGGCGGGAGCTGAGGCACCTGAGGATGGGATGGCGGGAGCTGAGGCACCTGAGGATGGGATGGCGGGAGCTGAGGCACCTGAGGATGGGATGGCAGGGGCTGCAAGTAAGATGGGTGCAGAGGCACCTGAGGATAAAGTGGGAGTTGATGAGGCACATGGGGGTACAATGGAGGCTGCTTAGGGAAAGATGGAGGGTACAGAGGCACATGGGGGTAAGATGGAGGCTGCTCAGGGAAAGATGGAGGGTACTGAGGAACATGGGGGTAAGACGGAGGCTGCTCAGGGAAATATGGAGGATACTGAGGCACATGGGGGTAAGATGGCTGCTTAGGGAAAGATGGAGGGTACTGTTGCACTGGAGGGTGCTGGGGTGCCTGAGGATATGATGGGTAATGAGAAGTTGCAGGAGCTGATTTTGGACACCAGAGTGATACCGGAATTCCCCGCCAGCGCATTGGGAGCACGTAGTTTCCACCCTGAAAAGACAAGTAAGGTTACTTTGGGGGGGGTATCAATTTTATTGAGCCAAACAAAAATACAAGTTTTACAGACTTGTAATGGAATCAAGACTCTAAACAGGCACTACATTTATCAATTTCATAACAGCTGAATATTTAATCACTTCATTTAGAGCATGGGAAGGGAAGCAACATGCATTTCAGTGAAAGGGCTGGGCCATTTGTGATTTAAGAGTCATTACCACAGTGAAAAAGAATTGTAAATTAAGAGAGGAGGGTGAAGTGTTAAAGCAGTAGAGCCTTACCACTCAAACTGCCATTTTAACAGATTTAGTCACTTAACAGAAAACCAAACAGGACTGGATTTTAAAACCAAATTCAACAAGTGAAAAATTTTAGATTGGAAATATTTGACATGGCCAACAACACTTTTTAAATAATTGATCAAAACAATAGCCATTTTATCATTCCAACTGCATAGTATATTATATATGCATTTTGTTGAAACGTGAAAATTTGGTTCTGATTCACCATGGTAATTAAAAACATATGATTAAATACACTGAGAATCTATAAGACCTTTAGAAAAATCTGTGCCATTTACTTCAGGTAAAATACCAATTTATATTGGGGTCAAAAAAAAATGATACAAACAGCATGAAATGACTCAAATGACCTCTTGAACTACGTTGCATCCATCAAAGGGGACATTCATCAGAAGTCCAAAGGGATTCTTCTGCAGAATATAGCCACAAGAGGGAGGGACCTGGGTCAGAGGCACTGGAGGTGCAGCTCCTGTGTAGACGGACTCAGTAAGACTTCACACAATGATACAAATATCTGTGTACAAGTTAAACAAATTTAAAAGGCCATAGATCTCAAGGCTCATCTGTGCTACCTTGTTCCACAGCAAACTGCAAGGCACCTGGTCCAATGGCTCTGAACCTCATCTGGTCTCCACTACACTGCAGGGAATGAGCCATGCGCTCCCACGATGCCACTCTGCTGCTGCTATCCTGCATTTGTCCATTATACCAGCCTGAGGGCAGAAAAAAAAAAAAAAACCATTTAGATAGATGTAAAAATAAACAAACATCTAATGTACAAAAAAAAAAAAAGACTTAAGTCTTACCTCTAAAGTCAGCCTGATAGCCAGATTCATCCTCTGCAGAAGTGTTTGAGAGTTTTTTGGCATCATCTAGGTCTTCAGGCCCAAGACCAGACCCTTTCTCAAAAACTCTACCAAAAACTATTCTTCCTTCCTGGACAGCTGCTGTACTGGCTGCATTAGCAACATTTCCTGCTTTCCTCAATCTGTAACAGTCTGTTGTTTTTGCAAAGTAACACACCAGACCAACAAATGCAGCCAAGTAAATGGTGCCACTTCTCCCTTTGCCTTTCCATGTCATGCTGACAGGATTCCTGGAACCAGTACAACCTGACAGGTTTTTCTTTGCTGCCTTTTTAAAGTTAAACAGCTTGTGCCAGCAGGCTCATCAGGTGCTGTAGCAGCCAATCACAAGCAGCACAGGGTTGTTAGACTGAGTGTTCTCTGATCAAGTTGAATCAGTTTCACCTGGGTATCATCAGGGCCACTGTGAGGTCAGTTTGAAAGAGAGGAAGCTCATCACAGAGCACAATACCATTTCATGATATGTTAAAGTCAGAGATTATATCCAAATAAAGTGTATTACCTCTGCCAAGGAGGCTACGTCTTTGCAGCCTATTGTTTCTTTGTTTGTTAGTTTGTGAAACAGGATAACTCAGAAGGTTAAAAGTGGATTTAGATGAAGTTGTCAGGAAATGTTGGTCACAGCACAAGGAAGTGATTTGAAGTGATTTTATTTAGGCAAGGTCATGATCCAGATCCAGAAGCAGACCCAGGAATTTCTTGAAGGATTTGTTGACAGTGAGACATAGGGCACTTTTCCACAATTTCTTTTATAACTCAGTTCTCAACGGTGTTTCATGGCGTTTTCAGGGAATGTTACTCATGGCCCAAGGAGGAAGTGATAAGGCTGGGGTGGTGAACCAAATTCAGATGTGGATCCAGGAATTTTTAAAGGATTAGTAAACAGTATGAGAAAAGGCTGCTTTCCTACATTTTTATGATTACTCAATTTTCTCAACAGATTGTCATGACATTTTTAAGAAATGTTGGACATGGCACAAGGAATAAGTGCTTAGATTTTGGTGGTGATCAGAATCCAAATGTAGATCCAGGATTTTTTAAGTATTTGTTAACAATGTAAGATAGGGCACTTTCCCACATTTTTTCTAATAACTTAATAAATTCTCAGCAGATTTTCATGAAATTTTCAGTGAGTGTTGGTCATGGGACAAAGAAAGTGATTAGGTTTAGGGGTTTAGGAATTTTTTAAAGACTTTTTACAGTGATAGATAGGGCAGTTTAGGGTTCCACTTTTCTGACAATAACTTGCCCAATAATGTTGGAAATGCCTTTTGTGCTCTCTCTGAGGACTTCTTGTGATTTATAAATCAAATACAGAAAACAACTACAACATAAAGAACAATGATAACTATAACAGCAGTGAATATTGTTGCTATGGTCATAATTATCATATTTTTAATAAAATCTAAATAAACCTAACAGACCGTGTCTTAGCTTGAAATGTTATTTTGGCCAGTATGAAGAGTATATCTTTGTACCGGCCCAGTTGTTTAGGCAGTTTAACAGACGTTGTTCCTATTTTCCTGCAATTAGTTCTATATTTTATATCTACTACCTCCATAACAATGTTAAGCACAGAAAACAAGCTCAAAAACAGGCTCACAAGAGTTCAGTCTGATGACTGTGCACAACTGTTGGCAGAAATTTATTTTGTCGTGTGTAGCATGTATTGCATATTTTCAGTAATGTTGGCCCAGCTGTACATGAGCATGTACTTTAACCATTTTACTGCAGTGACATCATAAGGTAAACCCAAATAGGAGGGGTTACCCTGTTAAAGATTTGCCAACTATGTAAAATATCACACAGCTTTCATCAAAACCATTGTTTCTTTAAAACCAGGTCGACCCATGAAAACTGTAAGACATAAAGTCTGAGGAACACTTGAGTATAAAAACAGAGCAGAGAACTTTGTGAATGCAGAGGGAAAAAAAATACTCTTTTTCATCATAATTGACCAGCTTATGACAAAGTCTTCTGAAAATGTAGTATACTGACTAAAGTTAGCAGCATATACTGAGCAATGATGATGCCTGCTGACAGAACTATTGTAATCCTGATACAGAGCGATAACGCTGTTCACATGAAAGTCTGTAATAAACAGCATAAAGGTATTTGAAGCAGCTAAAATGTGGAAACTTTATGTCCAGTTTTGTTGTTTTCAGATTTTATTCTGAATTGATCAATACATTTCTACCTTAAAAAATAATAATAAAGTTTTGTTGCTGGATTTTCAGAGGGGTTCTGTTGCACCGATTGGCCCAGCCATCAGAAAATGACTTCTTTTAAAACAATCATCTCACCTTTAAATATCCAAACTTAGTTTGATATAAATTATATTGGAATATGTTTTTTCAAGCGGATTATTGAGCACAAAACAAAAATGTAGATTGTTTTGATACTTAGATAGATATGATATGATATGAAGATATGGATGAGAACATGAAACTCCACAGGATCAGCGGCACCTCCAGGCATTAATTAACAAAAACATTGTGTTTTATTTGTATCTCTGAAACTGTACAGCGTATCTGTATTGGGACAACTGTGTGTGAATGAATAGTCTTTTATCAAGTAAAATGTATCCCTAGAAAGTATTTAATCAGGCAATGAAGTGCAGTGTTTTTATTTTGGAAACATATTTGTCAATCCGTAACAATAAATCTATTACTGGTGATTTTTTTATTACATTTTATTGATGAAAAACAATGTAGTCACCTTATATCTCCATTTTGACTATTAGAGAAAGTGACAACTTTCTGTCTTTCCACTGACCAACTAAATGCCCCCAACTTCCCCTTCTCTTGTTTTCCTGACAGTATTGTCCAACCTGAACAGTCAAAGGCCAGCATGAGACAAGATATTGAAGTATCAGTTTCCAAAAGAATTAAAAAAGGAAATTTCAGAAAAGCGATGTGGCTCTTTGTAACATTTGGGGCAGAAACTGCTTTCAAGCATGGTAAAAATTACTTTCAAGCAAAACATCTGGAAGGATAAGAGTACATAATTTTTTTGTTGTGAATTTATTTACATACCTTAATTTTCTTTCTAATAGCGAAGGCTTGATGAAACCAGAAGTGAAGAGGCTTGTTTGTTATTGTTCTGTGTGTCATTTTTTTTTTTATCAAGTTCTGAGAATCTAAAATTCCTTTTTGATTTTTTTGGTTTTTATGTCTTTGGTCATACACGTTACATACATCAATCTTAAAACATTGCATCTAACGATTCTGTTAGCCCAAGTTATCCGGAGAGAAGTATGCCTTTAACTTGTTTGTGCTTTAAAGGGATATGGTTTTACATGCATTACTGTGAAAAAAAATATCCTGTGGCAAAAAAGATAGTAGAAAATTGCTTTGCCTTCCAAGGGTTTAAACAGGAGTAAAAGCAAAGAAAACATAAATGCATGAAAGTACATCAAGTAAAATATAAAAGAAAAATATTGAGACATGTAATGCTTATTTAAATAAAATACATCTTTTATTTCCCAAAAATCAGTAATGAAAAAGCGTAAGAATTTGAAATCAGAGGCACACACTTACGTGATTGACTTTATTCACACCGCTCCACCAAGGTATTTCTGACATCGTTACAAGACATTACGATTTCGCCAGCATTAATTAGTTTCCGTGTTTTGGAGTGAGAGAACTCAAAAATAAGAAAAGGATTTTGAGGGCAAGTTGGTCATGGCAAAAGGAATGTTATTCGATTTTGGTGTTCTGAATCAGGGTGTGGGTTCAGAATTTTTTTCTATAGGACTTAACGATGAGAAATAGATCATTTTTTACACATTTTGCCAATAACTCAGTAGAATTCTCAAACATTTTTAGGGAATTCTGGTCATGGCACAAGGAAGAACCAACTCCATTTAGGTGAAGGTCCAGTAATTCTTTCAAGGAGTTGTTCCCTAGAAAACTGCTCACTGTGCAATGTGAACATTCCGGGGTCCAGCTCACCACCAAAACATGCCATGACCCACATGACAAAATTCTAAATCCTTTGAAGTCTTAAGCCACTCTCTTGAAATGTAAAACTCTTTAAGTTTCTCGATCGACACCCATATTTCTATCACCATAATGTAGTCACTTTTTGCCATGACCAACAGTCCATCAAAATCTGTTGAGAAACTGGCTTAGAGGGACATAAACCCCATTGCAAATGTAAGGATGTTTGAGATTGAGGTAATATGGTCAGAACCAAGTTTTCAGTCTAAATTAAATCTCTTGCCTAAAACCACTGACAACCGTTTATGCAGACAGATCATAGAGCTACTATACTCACTTTTTAAAGAGCCTTTTACCTACTAGTTAAAAATGAGGGTAACGGGATGTAAAAACACCATCCCTTTGACTTAGATAAAAAAAAAAAAAAAAGCCTCAGAAGAAAAATACATACTTATGTTATACCCTCTAAAGACATGAGTTTACAAGTGCTTTTTTTAATGTGGATCATTCACTTTTCACACCTGATGTATCTTTTAGGTGTTAATACAAAAGACCAGATGAAACTCCAGTTGACAAAACATTTATTACTGTCCACATCTTAACATGTTATCCTCGAGGAAGGGGGATAGGTAGATCATATGATCGATATGGCAGGTATGGATAGTGAAAATGAGGGTGATAATGTGGCTGAGGGCGCAGAGGAGGTGCGTTTGTCTTTGCAGTTGTAGTAGGCTTGGTAGTTGGCTTAGAAGTTGGCTGTGGGGGCAAGGGAGGGTAAAAGGGGGGGTAGAGAAAAAAGGGAGGATAGAAGGGCACAAAAGGTGGCTGAGGTTTTGATGGTTTGGTCGTTGGTTTGGTCATTGGTGTGGTTGTTGGTGCTTGTGTAGTTGCAGTCGGTGCCACAGTTGGTTGTTTAGGTCCTGGGTAAGGCCATGGAAAAGGATTGTAAGGTGGAAGGTAAGGATACGGAAACTTTGGGGGATGAGCTGTTCCTGCTGACTTGGAAGCGTTTGGTGCAGAAGGAGTCTTCTTGCCTGTTTTGACTGGAAGATGAGGTTGCAGAGGATGCTGAGAAGGCGGCGGGTGCTGGGGCTGCTGGGGCTGGGGAAATGACGGCAGGTGCTGTGGGTGCTGGGGCTGCTGGGGAAATGGCAGCAGGTGCTGGGGCTGCTGGGGTTGCTGGGGAAATGGCAGCGGGTGCTGGGGCTGCTGGGGAAATGGCGGCGGGTGCTGGGGTTGCTGGGGAAATGGCGGCGGGTGCTGGGGCTGCTGGGGAAATGGCGGCTGGTGCTGGGGCTGCTGGGGAAATGACAGTGGGTGCTGGGGCTGCTGGGGCAAGGATGGAGGGTCCCAGGGGTAGGTTGGAAGATGTTGGGGTGCCAGCAGGGGGTAGGATGGAGGATGCTGTGGCAAAGGGGGTACAGGGTGGTTAGAAGAGGTAGGAGCTTCAGATTTGGGACACCAGAGTGAGACTGGATTTCCCTGCCAGAGCATTGGAAGTATGTAGTAGTCACCCTTGGGAAGACAAAAGAAACAATTTTAGAAACTTGAGGTTACAGTAGACAGCTCTCATATTAGAACTTAAAACATCATGGATTATAGCATAGCTGTTTTTAGCCCATTGAGTAATCTAGTTCTACAGTACAGACCAGACAGTTTTACTAGATACACCAAACCACTAAACTTCCAGTCTTCTTAACCAATATAACTTGTTAAAATACTAATTTTGACTCAGTTTCTCAGAAATGACTGTTCTCCCTACCAAACATGGAGTTGCAGTCACTTCAGTAAAAACACTTCAGTACCTCTTGAACCATGTTGCAGCCATCATAGGAGACCTTCATCACAAGTCCAAAGGGGTTCTTCTGCATGTTGTAGCCACAGGATGGAGGAATCTCAGACAAAGGCACTGGATGTGTATTTTCTGTGTGGACAAACTCAGTGAGACTACAATAGGAGATATGTGCAGTTTAATAAATTGTATTTACTGACCATCAATCAATAAATCTTTATTTGTATAGCGCCAATTCATAACAAGTGAACAGACAATCTAAAATTATTTATCTAAATTACCTTGTTCCACAGAGAACTGTGAAGCACCTGGTCCCATCGCTCTGAACTTCATCTGGTCTCCACCACACTGCAGGGAGGGAGACATTAGCTTCCATGATGCTTCTGTGCTGTCATCCTGCATTTGTCCACCATACCATCCTGATTGGGCAATAGGGAAAAAGATAATTTGGAGGCTGCAAACAGAATAACCACAAATTTAATGTCAGAAAGACTGAAGTTTTACCTGTAAAGTCAGCCTGATAACCAGATTCATCCTCCCCAGAAGTGTTTGTGGACTTCCTGGTACCATCTTTGACTCTGCCAAAAAATATTCTTCCCTCTTGGACAGCTGTTGTGTCGGCTGAATTAGCTGCATTTTGTCCTTCACCTCTATCAGTTTTCCTCAGTCTTTGGCAGTTTGTTGTTTGCAACAAATAACACATGAGGACAGCCGTCACAGCCAGATAAATGGTAACACATTTCCTTTTCCCTTTTTGCATCATTCTGACGTGACTCTGGAAACTGCAGCCTGAGAGCTGCTTCTTTGCTGCCAGAATTAAAATGTGACACTAATAGCCAGTCAGCAGCAGTGTGGGCTGGTGAGATTGATTTTCATGTGATCAAGTGGAATCAGTTACACCTGGGTATCATCAGGGGGGTCACATGGTCAGTGAAAAGCTGAGGTGAGGGAGTCATTATGGAGCTAATTGCTTGAATGCCACAAGATTTGAAATCTTTATGAAAAGGGCATAAAGAGATATTCTGGAGAATGTGGAAAACTGATCTATTGAGCAATGTTAGCAAATACTTTAAAAACATTCCTGGACCTGCTTCCAGATTCAGATCACCAGCAAAATCAAACCATTTGTGCCATGATCAACCTTCTCTAACATATGTAATAATTAAGCCCAACTTAGAGGCTTAGTCTCATTTCATCACTAATAAGAAAAGGGGAAACAAAAGCAACTGATCTGTCAAAAATGTCAAAGGTTATTTGCAGTAAAGCAGATGGGACAAGAGTAATGCATAAGAACAAAATCAGTCAAAAAATACTTTCTGGGTTAGATTTGACTGACTGATCCTGATAAAAGCTGCTGCTTTGGTAGTAGCTAATGGGGATCCTAAAGTTCCAGTGTTATAACATGACTTGCAGTTTTCTGCAAAAAAAGGTGCAATTTTCAGTCTTGACAGTGCCAAATCATACCAAATGCTATCTCAAGAGGCTTTACAAAAGAGTGGGACAATGCCACTTTTGTGCCTTTATAGAAGATAAATTGGGTTGAGGAAGAGTAAGGGAGGACACTCTGCAAACTGGCCACAGGCTGGTGGAAGTTTGTATTTGGATGATTCCTGGTTGCCTACCACGCCACCAAACCTGCACCCCAGTTAATGCCAGTCTTGAACACAAATATAAGGTTATGATTGAGGACTTTAATAACTGCTTTATTTCAATTTGAAAATGAAGCACTTTTAATGCATTTTTTGTTCATTTTCAGGTAAAATTTAGGACACATCCAGGCCATTGCAGGACAAAAATGTCCCATTAAGGGCTATATTCACTCAATAGATTAGTTATTCTAACTTTGTCCTTATACTAGGACAATGTTTTTGGAAAAGGGGAACTATTCAGTACTTTTTGCAGGCAAACTGCCAGTTAAGGGAGTGGATGGTTTGGTGAGGAATGGAAGTTGGGTTCATGCTCCATTCACCGCTCAAAGTAAACTTTTCTCCCATGAAACACAAGGATAAAGAGTCTTGAGATGGCTACCTTAAAGTTCTGTCACCTAGCATTGTCCCATTTGAAAAAAAGTTAAATTGTTTCCAAATTGAAAATCCCATACCTATTTTGCTGTTGAAACTTCATTTTTAAATCCAGGTTGTTCAAATCTGAAGGATAAACACTCAGTTCCATTTGGAAACATGGTATATTTATCTATTGTTATGCCCAATTGCATTTTAGCTTTAAGATAAGCCTTTAAACAGTTCCTGAAACATGTTGGCAAACTAGAACACACAAGTACAAATGACCAGCTGTTAATATTAAAAAAAACCTTTTAATCATTTTTTTTTTTTTTTAAAGAACATTTGGGATTTCAACATCTACACAGCTACTTGCAAACATTCAGCACTTTACACTCAAGGACGGAAATAAGGTCGAGCATCATATGACAGATATGGGTATGGATATTGAGAATAGTGGACATGAGGATGATAATGTGGCAGAGGCCTTGGAGGTGGAGGGTCCGGCTTTGCAGTTGTAGTGGGTGCTGTTGTCGGCTTTGTCATTGCTGGCTTAAAATTGGCTGCAGGATAAGTAGGGTAATAAAAAGGGTATGGAAGATAGACTGGTACATATGGTGGGTACTGTGGTGGCTGAGGTCTTTTTGGTTTTGTCGTTTTTATCATGGGTGTTGTAGTCTGTGGTGCTGCAGTTGGTTGCTTAGGCTCAGAGTAAGGCCATGGAAAGTTGGGATAAAAAGGGTGGTAGGGCATGAAAGGTTTCTTTGCAGATGTAGTTTCTTTTGGCAATGGCAGTGATGGGTACTGCGGCACCTGAGGGTTAGATGGAGGTTGCTTAGGCCCTTGAGGGTAGTGCTGAGGATAGGACAGAAGATGCTGGGGCTCCTGAGGGTAGTGCTGAGGATAGGACAGAGGATGCTGGGGCCCTTGAGGGTAGTGCTGAGGATAGGACGGAGGATGCTGGGGCCCTTGAGGGTAGTGCTGAGGATAGGACGGAGGATGCTGGGGCCCTTGAGGGTAGTGCTGAGGATAGGACGGAGGATGCTGAGGCCCCTGAGGGTAGGACAGAGGGTAGTGTGGAGCTTGAGGGTACTGAGCCACAGCTGTAGATTTTGGACACCAGAGTGAGACTGGTATCCCCCACCAACGCATTGGAAGCACATAGTTTCCTCCCTTGAGAAGGGGAAAGAAGAAAAAAAACAAAACAAAAAACAAAACACAAAAACACGTTAGAACAAATCTTAAGATGTGATATTTCAGCCAGACTTAAGATTTTCAGCAATCAATTATCAGGTACTACACACAATAGTCCAGACTCATACCCCAAGTACATAGTTAAACCATTAATTCCTCATGTTTCACAAGCATTGTCTTTGTCAAATACTTGCATATCTGGACAGCATTTTCTGACGTTCCTGTTCCATAACCATAATTGAGGTTACCATCTTTATGTCTGTAAAAACATTACCTCTTGAACTATGTTGCAGCCACTATAAGGAACCTTCATCACAAATCCAAGGGGGCTCTTCTGCATGTTGTAGCCACAGGATGGAGGAATCTTAAACAAAGGCATTGGAGGTGCATTCCCTGTGTGGACAAACCCAGTGAGACTACAAAGTTGTAGTGACATATGGGAGAGAATTTAATAAGCCCTCTTTAAATTACCTTGTTCCACAGCAAACTGTGAAGCACCTGGTCCCACTGCCCTGAACCTCATCTGGTCTCCACCACACTTCAGGGAGGGAGACATTCGCCTCCATGATGCTTTTCTGCTGCCATCGTGCATTTGTTCATTATTCCCACTTGACTGGATAAACACTAGCAAGTAGAGTTGCGGAGTAGTAAGATGAAAAAAATACCCAAACATTTGGAGTATAAAACACTGAATTGTTACCTGTAAAGTCAGCCTGATAACCAGATACATCATCTGCAGAATTGTTTGAGGATTTTTTGGTACTGTCTATGATTTCAGGATCAAAACCAGACCCTTTCACAAAAACTCTACCAAAAACTATTCTTCCCTCTTGGACAGCTGCTGTTTTGGATTCATTTTGTCCTCCTATTCTCTCTGTTTTCTTCAGTCTTTGGCAGTCTATGGTTTGCACCAAATACCATGAAAGAAAAACAGCAGCAGCCAAATAACTGGCAGCACTTTTCCTTTTTTCTTTTCTCATCATTCAGATGCGAGTCCTGGAAACTGCAACCTGCAAGCTGTCACATTGCTGCCACCATTTAAAATGTAACAGTTGGTGTTAACAGCCAATCAGAAGCAGCGTGGGCTGTTAGACAGACTGATCTGTAATCAAGTCAAATCAGTTTCACCTGGGAATCATCAGGGGACACACCTGGGTCAGTGAGCAGCTGACTGAGTCGTTCTTGAGTGCTCATTGCCTGACTGTCTTAAGATTATTAAACCAGAAACAGTGTTCAAATGACTGATTCTATATGAATTAGGGCTGCACATTAAATTAAGAATATATTGTTATTGGGATTTTGCAGTAAACACATCACAACATGCTGAAGTTTTGGAAAAAACTTAAATGTAACCAGTGAAACTCTGTCAGTTGCAATTAAAACGATGTTGAAGCCTGAATTCTGTGTTTGGCTCATTAGGAATTACTTTTTTCTTTTAAGTCAAAATAAATACACCTTGATACAAAACCTCTTTTTTTCCCATTGTTAAATTATAATTATAATTATTAAAATCATCGCACAGTTGCCTCAATATAAACTTCTGGCAATAAGGAGTAACTACTAATGTGGCCCTTATGGTAACAAAAGTTGCCCATTCCTGGGTTAAAAGCTACCTCTAGTCTTAATTGTACCAATTAAGGACAGAAAAATAATGATTTTAGAGGGTTTTTTCCTAAGATTCAGGTGAAATATGTTAGACTACAAGTGTACAAAGTGAAAGGAATTGCACGGGTGAGGACTTTGTGTTAATTTATAAATGCACATCTTTTCTTTTTAAATATAAGGTTATTGTTATTAAAATATTTAAGAATGCCATCGAATATCATATATTTTCCTCATATCATACAGGCCTATTATGAATCTAATGTTGAAATAATAATTGATAGTTACAATAACAATGATACAAAAAACTCAACCACGAGCCCTATTGTCATCCAAATATTCTAATTGTCATGGAAAAGGAAAGAAGACAAGAAAATAGTGTAAAACTTTCTGCATCACTCTGTGTGATACTTTAAAGTTTCAGCTTTGCTGCCATTTGAAATGAAGCAGCTTGTATTTACAGGTTCATAAGGTGCAGCAACAGCCAGTCAGAAGCAGCACAGGTAAGATCCATTATTCTCTTATCAAGTTTTATCAGTGACATCTTTTACATACAAACTATGGCATGGGTAAAACTGAGATTATTATAATAAACACCTAAATTTGTATTTTTCTTTTTTGAAGAAATTTCGGTAGGTATTAAAATCCCAAACACATTATGAACTAGAAAAGCACTCAGAGAGCACAGACTTCAGCCAAGGTGATCTGGATCAGTCCCAAAATCAGTTCTTCCAGATCAGTTCTTCCATATCCCATTTCCAACAATTCCTGAAAATTTCATCCAAATCCGTTCTGAACTTTTCAAGTTATTTTGAACACAAACAAACAAACAGACAAACAGACAGACAGACAGATAAACGCCGGCAAAACATAACCTCCTTGGCAGAGGTAATTAGAAAGCATTCAGAGAGTGCAAACTTTGGCCAAGGTAGCTCACATATTGCTGTTACATCTATAAGCAATAGTTCCATGATAAAGTTACCATCATAATATAATTCCTTGACTCTGAAAACCTACACCTAGCACTAGGAATCATGTTGACATCATTATTAGTTGGACAGTAATTTAGCAAAAACAATTGTTCGATCAGTTATTAGCAGTCATCTGGATCAACATCAAAATCTAATCATTTCTAAGTTGGGCCATTACCAACATCTCCTGAAAATTTCAGCAAAATCCATCCAGTAGTTTTTGTATAATATTGCTAACAAACAAACAAACAAACATACGCTGGCAAAAACATAACCTCCTCTGCTTAGGTAATAAAACGTCAAAGCCTGCACCAGTAACCTCAACCTAGGGCTCCATTGGTTGAAAAAAGAAACTCTTTTGTAGTTTTCCTCCAGATGAGGATGAAATTCAACAAACCTTCAGAGACCTGGTGGCTGCAAAAGTTCTCAGTTTGGTGGGGAAAAGGTAGTCTAAAAATTGTAATGAGCAGGACTCATAGGTAACATTCGTAAGGGGTTGCACATTTCTGTTCATTTTTCCATTGCAATTTCATCCATGAAGACATTTATATGAAGAATTTTTTCAGGAGTCTGTTCTTTTCACACAGTCAATCTTATTTTTTTAGGGAAAATGTTTGCTTTATTCCACCTTATTTATTTACCATGGCATAAAGACTTTGAGAATATTGTAGTGCCTCTCAAAAACAGCAGCTCATTCATTTGACTTGCCCTGAGTCCAGTCTTTTTTTTTTTACCTTCCTAAGAGGTTAGTTTGAACTATTAAAGATATTACAAATCAAAGTGGGATATAAACAGTTTGTCACAATTGCTAAAGCATTAATCTCCATTCTTTAAACCAGTGGTTCCTGACCTTTTTTACTCTGAGCCCCCCTGAGCTGTCTCCAAAAGGAGTCAAGACCCCCAGGACTACATGTTAAAATTGATATAGTGCAAAATGAGCACTAACTTGAATTGTTTTAATTGTAAATCTAGATCAAATACGCTTACACCATTCTTGTGCAAAGACCTTTAAAGAAAGTATGCCCTTAGTCTGTTATTATTAAAGATAACACAGATTCTGACAAACTCAAAGCTGACAGAGCCTCATGCCCCCCTGAAGGAGCCTGGACCCAAGGTTGGAAACCCAGGCTCTCATCCATACGGGCTGTTGACTAAGCTAGTTTTATGAATTGAACTCTCCTGTGGCATTACCTTAAACAGTTTCACTTTGTTGGGCACAATTTGCAAATCTCATTCTGTCTTCAGAAAACTCTAGAGACATCCTCATTCACTGAATGTGTTTAATATGAGAGGATTAGGGCCAGGCAGAGGAAGTAATGAAAATATTCTTTCACTGTGCACAAAGAGAAAAAGTCAAAATGACAAGAAAAGCTGAAATACTGAGATAATTATTAGGAGACTCAACTATTTAGAATGTTGAGAATAAATTTACCGCATTTCAGTGCTACCCTTACATTATTCTCATAATTGTCTTTTGCATTGTGATGCGCTTGTAACGCAGAAT
Source organism: Cetoscarus ocellatus (assembly GCA_037902135.1). NCBI lineage: Eukaryota > Metazoa > Chordata > Actinopteri > Labriformes > Labridae > Cetoscarus > Cetoscarus ocellatus. The sequence goes on along the minus strand of JBAMNC010000327.1, from coordinate 1,312,332 downwards.
AACCAAAGGCTCAGAAGCTGAACACAATCACAGCACACCTCAGTTTACACACATCTCATAACTCAAAACACTGCAAGCTCGTCCAAAATTTGGATCAAAGATGAAAATTTGAAGTGATGCAGTATGAGAAGGATCATTGAGCCGAGTGTAATTATTTAAAAAAAAAATCATGCACATGATCTACAATCCCAAGATTTCTTAGAACTTGAAAACTAAGATTTGCATCTTGTCTCAGGCGTCTTAGCAAATTTAAACTGCAAGGTTGGAGAGCTGACAAATGAGGTGCTTAGGGAAGTCCCAGCCTGACTTATCAGCTTTGTCAGCATTATCTCCAAGTGCTGGGTAGCCATAAGATTTGATAGGAAATATTTTGTAGCTCAAGGCAATGCAGTGTCCTTTTATCGGAATAAAGCTCAGACTACGGTGCTCATTGACATTTTAGGCTTGCAAAATGGCCAATGCAACCATTGAGCCTGGTTGAGACAAACACTCTAAATTACCTTTTAACCTACTTTGTTTCCACATACAATGTATACAAGACATTAGAAGTGATCAGAGCCCAAACCTGACACTTTCAGTTCGCCAAAATCAGCAAAAGCAGAAAACTGCCCTTTTAATTTAAAAATCCAAAATGTGCATTATGATCTCCACCGAAATCTAATCCCTTCCTTGAGCTACGACCAACATTGCCAGAAAATGTAATCCAAGTATAGTATATTGCTCACAGAAACTGAAAAAAAAAAAAAAAAAAAAAAAAAAAAAAAAAAAACCTTGAAGGCTATAACTCTTCAGATCTTTCAATAGAACTCAATCCTACTGCAACTTGATAGCAGGAAAAGACATTGATCAAAAACTCAAGCCGTTACACTTTACAAAACATTTATTGGAAAACATCTTAGATTCAACATCTTGTTACACTCGAGGAGGAGGAGGGGGAGGGAAAGGAAGGTAAGAAAAGGGAGGCACTGGGTATGGCGGGTACAGCGGGTATGGGTATGGATATGGATAGGGGGGATTAGGGCGTGAAGGTGGTGGAGGGTTCGTCTGCGCAGTGGTTTTAGTTGTGGTAGTTGTAGTGGGAGTGAGAGTCGTAGTGGGCTTTGTTGTGGTTGTTGCTGGTTTAGTCGTTGGTTTGGTAGTTGGCTTAGTAGTTGGCCTAGGCGGCAGCGGATATGGAGGGTAAAATGGAGGGTAGGGAAAATAGGGAGGATAGACTGGCAGATATGGTGGATACTGCGGGGGCTGAGGTTTCGTTGGTTTAGTTGTTGGCTTGGTCGTTGGTTTAGTTGTTGGTTTGGTAGTCGTGGTGGTGGGTTTTTGAGTTGTGGTGGTGGGTTTCTGAGTTGTCGTTTGTGGTTTAGCTGTTGGGGCCACAGTTGGTTGTTTAGGTAGTGGGTATGGCCATGGGAAAGGATAGTAAGGAGGGTAGTAAGGATAAGGAAACTTTGGGGGGTGGGCTGAGGTTGCTGGCTTTGCAGTGGTTGAAGCTTTAGTGGTGGGCTTAGAAATAGTGGTCGGCTTGGCAGTTGTGACCACAGGAAGATAAGGAAAGTTAGGATACACAGGGTACTGAGGAGGGTACATGGGATACTGAGGCATGGGTGGTTTCTTTCCAGGATAGGAAGAGTACTGCTGCACCTGCTGTTGGGATGGAGGATACTGTGGATATGATGGGTACTGAGCCACAGGAGGTGCAGGGTAGTGGGCTGAAGTTGAAGCAGGTTTGGGACACAAGAGTGAGACTGGAATCCCCTGCCAGCGCATTGGAAGCACATAGTTTGAACCCTAGAAGGAAAGAAGGAAATGAGTGATTGGGCAAAGCTTTAACAGTGATTTACAAGGAAGTATGTTGAACAATTTAAAGCAGACTGAGAAATCAGAAAATAAATAAGATTTTGCAGATTAGTAGACTTCAGTGCCTTGATGCAAGCATTTTTACAGGGGCTAGAGCTCCTGTAAATTGACCATTTGTCTCTTGATTTGTTCACTGACCACCAGAATCAGAGCCCCCTTCTCAAAGCAGAAGTTTCCAGACTACCAGTCATAAAAGTTGTTGGCAGTATTTTGATGCCTTGTGCTGAAATTAAAATTCTGCTGCTTCCCAAGAAAACTTGGCTACACCTGAGAAACCCATGTCAACAATTGGTGTTCTAGAAATATTTAGTGGAAATGAAGCACTTTGTATAAACAGCCAATGTCAGGTTGGTCATTTTAAGACAAAGATTGATTTGCACACCCTACTGTAGTTTCATTTTTGTTCTGAACTGGAAATGGAAGCAAGGCAAGCAACAGATTTTGTCTAACCTAGCAACAGTATCCCAAGGAGGACTTTAAATTGGCAACTGAAGGCATACTAAATTTCAGGATGCAGAGACAAATTCCTTTGGATGGCAGATGAACAAATTGGTAAAGCAAAACCATTTTGGATGCACTCCAACTTTAGATTCAACTTATTTCAGACTTCATCCAGAAGTTAAGGTGCAGTACAAGTTTCAAGTCCCTTTTTTAAAACAGGCACGTTAGAGATGAGTCACGTTTCCCTTATCCTTACAAAATGTCTTGTAATTATTAACAAGATACTTTGTTAAGCCTGTGTTTGTCTAAAATTACAACAGCCCTACCATCATTGTTCATAAGAGGAAAGTATTCCTTCTTTATGAAATAAGAGGGTTTAATAGGACTGAACACTTCAGTTGGTTTGCCTCATTTCTATAAAAGATTTAAAGTCACACTGAAGCAATTTAGTGATAGTAAGGCATCCCTTGATCATTAAGATTGCTTTTCTTTGTGTGCCTGATAAATAGACATAACATTCCATAACTTTGTTACAAAAGCCTTATATTATGACATTAATAGTTTAATGGATTATGCAGTTATCCCTTAACCAAAGCTATGAGTATGTAGCAAAATCATGCATCCCCCTACATTACCTCTTGAACCATATTGCAGCCATCATAAGGGACGTTCATCACAAGTCCAAGGGGGTTCTTCTGCATGTTGTATCCACAGGCTGGGGGGACCTGGGACAGAGGCAATGGAGGTGCACTCCCTGTGTAGAAAAACTCAGTGAAACTACACAAACAATGCGATGTGAGATTTATGTGAGAGGATTTAATGAACCTCGTTCAAAATACCTTGTTCCACTGTAAACTGTGAAGAACCTGGTCCCATGGCTCTGAACCTCATCTGGTCTCCACCACACTGCAGGGAGGGAGACATGCGATTCCACGATGCTTCTCTGCTGCTGGCATCCTGTGCGTGTCCTTTTCTCCAGCCTGATTGACAGAATTACACATTTTGTGTAGGCCCATTAAGGAGCAGCTGTCACATTTGCCAAACTAATAAACTAAATGTCTCACCTGTAAAGTCGGCCTGATACGCGGCTTCATCCTCTGCAGAGGTGTTGGAGGACTTCTCAGCACCTCGTACCACCTCAGGCTCGAGGCCTTTCTCTAAAACTCTCCCAAAAACTATCCTCCCCTCCTGGAAAGCTGCTGCTCGGGCTGTATCAGTGTCGATTCGTCCCTCCCTTCTTTCCGTTTTCCTCAATCTGTAACAATATATCGTTGGCACAAAACAACCGATAAGAATAACAACTGCCGCGAAGTAAGTGGTGGAACTTTTCCTTTTTCCTTTTCGCATCATCGTGTTGGGATCCCTTGAAATGGCAAAGTCTGGGATATGATTTGTTACTGCCTCCATTTAAAGCACAAGACTTTGCGACAGTAGGGACAGCGCGACCTGCAACAGCCAATCAGAAGCAGCGCGAGCTGGTTCAATTGATTGTCCCGTAATCAAGTCGTATCAGTTTCACCTGGGCATCATCAGGGTCACAGCGAGGTCAACTGACAGGTGAGGAGGGAAGCTTTTTATGGAGCTCAATGACAGTGTTTTCATAATTTATGATCAGAAGAGTCTTTTTTAGGTCCAAAAGAAATTCAGTATTGACAAATGGAGTCTTTGAAAAAAAAGCTTAAAGTGAAAAAGTAGCCTTGCAATGAAAATGACGATGATAGTTTGACATGATGATAGCTTGTGATCAAAACAAGGTTGTTAGATTTCTAACCTGGCTGGGCTGGCTTGAGAACTCAATGTTCATTAAACTAAGTCCTTATGTGGTAAAAAAAAAAAAAAAAAAGCAAAAGCAAATAGCCTTATACTACATTTTAATCGCTTATAATTATTATAATTATTATATTTTTTATAATAATAATAATAATAATAATTATTATTATTATTATTATTATTAAATCATTCAAGAATTCTTAGATTCTTAGTTTGACACTTTCAGAAATTTGCCTTTTTTAAATGTCAAGCACATATATATGTATCTATCTATCTATCTATCTATACACACACACATATGTATATATATATATATGCACACATATATATGTAGATATATACACACACACACACACATACATATATATATATATATATATATAAACGAAAAAAAATTGGAGACTGGTGGAAGAATACACTTCAACAAATTTAAATCAACTTCCATATTTAGAAAAGATCTTTAGAAGTACCATTTTTGAGCATCTTGCAATTTTAGAATTATTTTTATTCGTCCTCTTCTTTTTTAAATACATACTCCATTTAAAAATCAGTACAGATTAAATGTAAGTTACATTACAGAACAGGTCTGCTGGCAGGAAGCCATCAGGTGCTACGACCACACATGGAGGAAGGAACGCTATTTAATCTCCATGGTAACAGACAACAACACAGGCACTTGTGGCACATGGAGGTGAGTGTTTTACCGGTGTTAACTTTTTTTAGTTTGAGAACTTAAAATGCCTCTGCAGAGTGTGTTTCAGGAGCTGTCTGTTCTCTTCTTGGTTATAAAACGTGGAAATGAGGATTAAACGTGATTTCTTTGAATTATAAGTAAGTAATAAGAGTGAGAAGAGAAAATTGAGAGCTAAAGCGTTTGTCTCCAATCGTGATGAAATACAGCCATGTCAGAAAGAATTATTTAAGTATAGCGTCCTTTATAATGCATTTTGGTAAACATATAAAAGTGTGACAAAAAATATTACAGCGCCACTTTTGTGGACATATTGCTATGATAAACATTTCGTAGCAGCTGTTGTCATGACTCCTTGTGGGCATTTTTTTTTTTCATATTCAGAAATGAATGGTAGGCTGCACTGTGAGGGGGGGCTTGTGGTCCCCAGTTCACCATCTGCACATCCCTGGATGAGAGTAAAGTTAAGTCTTCATACATGGTCACTTTTTAGTGAAGTTTTACAAAAATGCCAGAAAAAGTTAGACATTCACGTTGAATACAAAATTGGAAACTATCTGCTTCAATGTGCATTACAAATTCAGTAGGCCTACCAACAGCGCCACCCTGTGGATGTCAGCGACACAGACAACATTTTTGGTGGAGGTGTTGGCATCATAAATGCCGTTTTACATGCTGACTGGACTCGGGTTCTGGAAATTGAAGTGTCAGCTGGCTGCAGCAGTGAAACCCTGATGCAGCTATTTGGAATAAATATTTGTTCCCTCAAATCAATAATTTGAACCTCTGTATTATTTTCAATATGTTGGTTCATATACAGTTGATTTATTTTATTTCTACAGCCATGCTCTTACACTTCATTTATGTTAGTGTTTTAACAAAGACTTACCCAGATTTAAATATCCAGTGGGGTTTTTTTGTTTGTTTTTTTGGCTACAAAGGTTATGGTCAGACAGGAGAGAAACAATGACAGTGGGAAGACACTTTTCCCCTATGCCCTTTGAGATACAAGTCAAAATGACAAGAAAAGTTGTAGAAGAAGGTAAAAGTCAAGGCAAATTATGGAGAAATAGGTGAAAATCTTAATGATAAAAATCGAAATACAATTTTGACTTTTGTGTTTTTCCATCCAATATCTATCCCACCCATCCCCTTTGTAGTCACTGGGGGCTGAAACCTCTCCCAGCTGTTATTGACTGGTTGCCAGTCAATCACATAAAGACTTTATTATCTGTAGTGTTTCTGAGCCCACGCAGTCATATCCTTGACAGAATGATGACAGTTTTTAATGCATTGCCACCTGAGGGATCCATGTCACGCCTGCTTTTATACTTTTCTGTATTTAATAATTGACCTGTTGTTTATTTTCTTTCTGCAGGACTGTGGACAAGCTGTCAATGATTTGTTCCTGTGAGAAAAGATAGATTTATCTCAAGGCACCGGGACAGATAGAAGATGTCTTCAGTTTACTCCTGTAAGTCCGTTCCATCTATGCCAAAGTACTACACTTGTTCTCTTTGAGTTTACAACAGTGGGATTTATTTAATTTCCTGTCTGTATCATTTTTGTTTGGCCTTTTTTAGGTGAAACTACATCTACACCAAGGCAGAGTCTCAGAGAGGACTTATTGCCCCTGGATCACCATGTAAGACAAATCTCTTCTATTGTCCTCTAAGGGCCCTTTTTAAACTATAATTTCAGCATTGACACAATAATCTGGCCCCAGAGCACAGAAACTATATCTATATTCATTAAGTCTGCTGAGTCTTATTGCGTTTATACTGTTTATGTATGTTGACAATCATGGTAACCTTTCTCATCATTAACCTTTTATTTCTTAAATAGTTGTGACTGTTGGTTATCTCTTAACTTTAAGAAACGTAAACATTGCATAGTTCTGTAAATATGAAAAACAATATAATGATTTATTAAAATTTAAGGAGTGGCCGATGGAAAAACAATTAAAAAACAAGGCAAGTCTATTTTCATCTGTACTCCTCAGTAAAAGTTTGGAAATGTTCATTTGGTCAGTCATTTCCCTCTTTTAAAAATACCAATTAGTATTGTATTTTATATTTTTGGAAAGTCCAATCAGTCACATTTACAAGGCGCAACTTGTGAGGATCATGCATCTATGGAACCAGTTAGACAACTATGGGGAGCTCCAAAAAAATGTGCTTTCTGAAAAATTTCACTTGATCGTACATTTGACTCAACATCATTTTGTGGTTTGTTTTTACGTGAAACTCACACAATAGCACAACAGCAGTGTACCTTACTAGCAGTCTCAGCTTGTTCTCCTTAAAGGTACAGCACTACTGAAGGCCCTTTCAGTTACTTCACTGACTATTGTCAAGTACCTGCTACAAGCCAACTTCAAAACTACTGAAGTCTCCCTTAACTGTTTCTTTTTGTCTTTATTCTTTTTAGAGTACACCAAAGATTTGCCCACAGTCTGCGAGTAACCTGCTCGCCTTTGGTATCAGATCAGCTGGAGTATTGAGGTATGGTCGGGAGTCTGACAACCTCTGGATGAACTTGACTCCAGTTTTTCCAGCGGTGAGATCATACTTCTACCGCTGATGTAAAATATCATCATAAATATGGATTAATTGTTTTATGGTCAGTGCAATGTGACTTTATGATCTGCTGTTTCAGCCTGTGATAGAATCCACATTGAGGTGTGAGTACTGTGGAGGGGATGCTAAACCTTCACTGGATCTGACATGGACACAGGGGCCCGAGGTAAGGAGACGCTAAATAAATAGAAAATACTGCACATTGACTTTGTGCTTAAAGCAGCTAGCAGTGAGAAAGAGCTTGGTGTCCTCTTGTATATAAGTGTCTTTTTTGCTCACATTTTTATCATCTGTGGGGAATTTTTCCCTCATGTTGTAAGTTTTTAATATTTCCCGCCCTCCCTGTTATGTTTTCATGTTGCGTTTATTCTGTAAATTGTGTGTCATTGTTACTGTGACCACTTCACTACCTGTGTAACAAATGTACTCAATAGTACATATAAAGTATATATTTCAATTTATGATTCACCACTGACCTCTGTTATCTAGTCTTTTGTGGTCATCCTAGGCCGTCCCCCCGTCCTGCTGTGAGCGCCGGCAGAAGCTGTGGGAGATGCTGACAACGCTGAGTTCTTACCTGAGGACTACATCAGTGAAGGACCACGAGCCATCTGCTGCAGATGAGGAGAGTCTCATACAGAACTTTCAAAGACGACTTGGGTATAAATTAGCACCATTAAGTGTTCTCATATTTACATCACCCCAATTTCAATGAAGTTGGGATGTTATGGAAATCGTAAATAAAAACAGAAAACAATGATTTTCAAATCCTATTTAACCTACATTCAATTGAATGTACTACAAAGACACAATATTTAATGTTCAAATTAAGAAACCTCATTGTTTTTTTGCAAATATTCACTCCTTTTGAATTTGATGCCTGCAGTACGTCCAGATAGCTCAGACAGGGGCAACAAAAGACTGAGAACACTGAGGAATGCTCATAAAACACCTGTTCGGAACATTTCACAGGTGAACAGGTTAATTTGAAACAGATGAGCGTCATGATTGAGTGTCAACAAAATTCTCAGCAGTTGACAAGCAAGCATTGTTCTGTTAAAGATATTACCATGTGGGCTCAGAAACACTTCAGAAAACCATTTTCAGTTAACACAGTTTGTTTCTACATCTCAGGTGCAAGTTAAATCTCTACCATGCAAAGCCAAAACCATATATCAACAACAACCAGAAATGTCTCCAGCTTCTCTCAGACTGAGCTCATCTGAGGTGGACTGATGCAAAGTGGAAAAGTGTGCAGTGGTCTGACGAGTCCGCATTTCAAGTTGTTTTTGAAATGATGTCCTCCGGGTTAAAGAGGAAAAAGATCATCAGGTTGTTATCAGCACAAAGTTCAAATGCCAGCATCTGTGATGGTGTGGAGGTGTCTTGGTTCCAATGGCATGGGTAACCTGCACATCTGTGAAGGAACCATTAACGCTGAAAGGTACATACAGGTTTTGGAGCAACATGTGCTGCCAACCAAGCACCACCTTTTTCACGGACATCCCTGCTTTTTTCAGCAAGAAAAGGCCAAGTAATATTCCGCATGCTTTACAACAGCATGACTTCGTAGAAAAGATTGCAGGTACCAGACTGGCCTACCTACACTCCAGAGCTGGACTGAGAATGTCTGGTACATTATTACAGGAAAAATACAACAACAGAGTCATGGACTGATGAGCAACTGAAGTGGTACATCAAACAAGAATAAGAAAGAGTTCAAGCTACAACGTTTCAAATAATTAGTGTCTTCAGTTCTCAAATACTTGAGTGTCTTCAGGGAAAGGTGATGTAAAAGTGGTAAACATGCTCCTGTCCAAGCTTCTTTTGGGCATATTGCAGGCATCAAATTCAAATAGGTGATATTTGAAGAAAAAAAAGAAAACAAAACAATGCTTATCAGTTTGAACATGAAATATCTTGTGTTTGTGGTGTATTAAATTGAACATAGGTCAAAAAGGATTTGCAAATCATTGCATTCAGTTTTTATTTAGGTTTTTTCACAATGTCCCAACTTCATTAGCATGAGGTTTGTATTTTTCAGAGCTGAAAATAACTGTAACTGCAACAAAAATAACTGTATGGTTTAAAAAATTAAATGATAAATGTTGTTTACACTTCTTATTAGAAAACGAACAGAAGCAAATCTCCAGGAGGATTATACACTCTATCAGCCTGAGGCAGAAATCTGTGAGTCATACACACGGACAGCATCTGTCTCCTCATAGGCCTGATAAACTAAAAATCTGTTTTTATTAATCAACCATTAAAATGTTTCTTTGATTAGCTTTGAAAGACTGATAAAAGTTTTTTTCTCATGCCTCTTTTCAGCTCCCCCATCATCAAAGGCCTTCAGGTTTCAGTTCTGCTCTGCTTCACATAAAGAATGCTTGAGAGCGCCCTCCTATGGTGTGTCAGAGAGGCACCTGAAAAAGGAAGAGGAAGTCGTGGTGCTTCCTATCTGTCACCACAAGACAGATCAGTTTGGGATTTGTCATCATCAGGTACACATAATCATGTTTTTTCATGTTTATGTCTCCTAATTAAAAATACATAAGAACAAAAATGTGACAAAATAGTGATATAGCAATACCAGTGCACACTGTCCTGTCTTGTTTGATACAGGAACTACTGGTGCCCAAAATCTGTGTTTTTTATTATAATGACTAAGGTCTGAAGAAACTTCATTGGCAATAAAAAAAAAGACATTAATTAAGTAAATTTGTTCTCGTGTTTAATATTTAGTTGTTTTGTTTTCTTTATTGTTGTGTTTTCCTTTTTTTATTTTTTCTAATTTGTTGTTTTCCTATTTAATTGTTGTGTTTCTAACTTATTTTTCTTTTCTTTTTTGTTTTTTTATAACTTTGCTTTGTTTTCATTTTTAAAAATTTTTTTTCTTATATGTTGTTTTCTTTTGATTGTTGTTTCCGAATTATCTTTCTTGTTTTCTATATTTGTTGTTTTCTTGGAGGTTTTTTATTTGCATTTGCTGTTTTGTTTTATTTATTTGTTTTGTTTTATTTATATTTGATGTTGTGTTTTTATAGTATTTTTTTTTTACGTTTGTTATGTTTTCTGATTTGTTGTATTCTATATTTTTTGTTGTTTTATAATTGTGATTTTTTATATATTATCTTTCTTATTTCTGTTGTCTTTCCAGGTTTTTGTGGTTTTTTTTATCTGATAAGATTCTCTTTGTTGTTCTTCTTTCTACTTTGTCGTTGTTATGTTTCTAAATTGATTTTGTGTTTTTATCATGTAGGTTTCGTCTTTTATTCATTCTCTTCTTTTGTTTACTTTTTCGTATTTGTTGTTATGTGATCTTTAATTTCCATGTCTTTTCACTTCAGAGCTACTTTACATAGACTATCATACAACATTCTAACATCAAAGATGATTGATGATACGGTAATTATGTTACCATGGAAACAGTCATTTTAAGATGGACGTCTTCTTCAGGGTCCCTCCAGCCGTTTAATATTGTACTTAAGGACAGAAGATGAACATTATTTTGAAATGGCTACACACTAATCAAAGTTGGGCAAGAGAAATTAACTTTGAATATTTTTATAGTGTATTTTGTTGGACTCACTGTACCAACACTTTTCAAAATCTTTATCCATTTTCTTGCTAAATTTTAAGTAGTTTCATTTTATGATTTAGGAAACATTTGATCTCGCAAATTTGACCATGTAAAGTAAGATTAGAGATGAGATTAGATCTTCCTTATTAGTCCCACAGGGGGAAATTCCAAGGACAGTGGCTCTGTATTTATAAGTTGGGGGAGTGCCCCTCTGACAGAAATGTTAAAACTCAGACATGAATCCTTCAACTTTGTTTAATCTTCTTTTTCACAGGGCAGGGAAAACATCATGGAGAAGTACTATAGCAATGGCCTGAAGTTTCTGACCTTGTTTCCAGATGGCTCAGCGCTGGTTTTGTATCCATTCAAAATCTATGAGATCACTGAACAGACACTGAACAGATTTCATTAAAGAGTAGAAAAGTGAGGAGGGATGTGGAAATGCCACCCTGTGTAGGATGTTGTTTTCCTTACCTTAATGGTTACAGTTATCCATCAGGCCTCTTGGCTCTAACTGTTGTGGTCACTAAACAAAATGGACGAGTCTGCATCGTGTATGATGACGGCATTGCTCCACAACAACCAATGAGAGCCATGTTCCATTCTGACGGCAGGGCGACATGTTATCACAGCAATGGAAGCTTATGGTACAAAGCAAATAGTCTATTTCATTTTTGTTTTTAGATGCTTTAAACGAATATAATACTGGTAAAACAGATGTGTTGATGTTTATTTAATTATGACTGCCATAAAGTGCAAAGCACAGCCATAAAGAAAACTCAATAGTAGGCAACATACACCATGACAATTACAGATACACAGGAAATGTAAACACAGAAATTTAAAAATATGCAACAAATTAAATGCAAAACAAATGAAAAACAATACAACAAAAACAACAAATATACTACACTATTTCAAATTAAAAACACAAAATTAATAAAAAAAAAACATAACAAGAAGACATACAAACAAAAAACTTTATACAAGAAGAAAAAAACAAATCAGAAAACACTACATCAAAATACCTAACAACAAATAACATTGAGATTAAAAAATCAGAACCACAAATCTCAAAATATGTCAAAGAACCAGCTGTGAATCAAAAACACAATTCAAAGAAACAAATGACAATAAAAAACAAAAAGTAAAAACATCAACAATGAACACAGAATGAAAAAACACATTATATTACATTATTTTTTTAAGTTGTTTTATTTTTTAGTTTGTTGTGAAGTTTTCTTGTTTTTAATTTTTTGCTTGTCATTGAATTAATTCTTTTTTTAATTAATGTGTTGCCTTTATTTGTTATTGGCTCTTTATTTGCAGTGTTTTGTGATTTGCTTTTTGCTTTTTACTTGTTGAGTTTTTTTGGTTGTTGTTGTTATTTACATATTAACATATTTAGTTTTTTGATCTATTGGTTCTGTGCTTTTTTATTTGATGTGTTGATTTATTTTTTCATTGTTTTTTTGCACTGTGAGACCACCTTGTTTTATTACTCTTTCATTAAATAGAGATTAATAAGAGACTAGTTGTTTTTAAGAAATGATGACTGAGATGTGTGATTGTGCTGCAGGCTAACACTGAACAGATCAGGCGGTCAGTATTTGGACAAAAAGGGGATCAGTGTACGTCGGTGGAGCTGGGGTGGTTCGAGCCCCCCTCCAGCTCCCTTGAAGCCCATCTTCCTGTCCCTAAACAAAGCTGTCGGGGTCCGAGTTCTGGGGAAGGAGCAGGTCTTTGTGTCTTTCCTGGCAGGAGGTCAACAGGCGAGGCTCAGCGTGGGTTCCTGCTGCGCTCAGGTAAAGCTTTGTTTGTGCTTCCGTCTGACTGCAGAGTGTATAAACGTCATTTTAAGGGAGTAAATATAATAACTTATTATTCCTCCTAAGACTGCATGTGAGACAAACAAAGCTTCTCCAGGACCATCACTATTAAAGGAGGAGCTGTTTGTGCTGGCAGCAAGGCTTAAGATGCATCTGCCCATTAAGCATCTTCACCAGGACCTGATCACTCCCCAACAGTCTGGTCTGCAGAAGACCACCAAAGTGTCTCCATGCCATGCTGTTGCAAGAAAACTCCTAGAAGGCAGCGCAAAGGTGGAAATGAGTGCGAGTGAAATAGACTTCATCCATAGATGCCTCCAGGAATATTTGTGATAAATGCACTGTGATACAATCAGATCACTTCTTATACGTACATAATAAATAACAAAAGTAAGGCTAGTGAAAATGAAATAATCAGATATTCTGTTTTCAATTTGGGTTATGAATTTTATTGATGGAATCTTGGGACAAATTACCATGGACTTGTTGCTTTAAGCATTTTCCCCAAAGAATCAAAACAGATTTGATCTCTTCAGTGCAGCCTTATAAGGTTCCAGGAGAAGACTGAAGACTGGTGTCATTTGGTCAGTTTATGTCGAAGAGGTAGCACTCTAAAGTAAACAAGGCAAGTGACTTTTGCAAAATGGACAAAATGCCCCTGTTCACAAGTCTGTCATTGCTATGGCTGCCATTAAAGATTGTGGCTTTGAATTGATTGAGCATCCGCCTTATTCACCTGATCTCGCTCCATCAGACTTTCATCTATTTCCAAAATTGAAAAAGGCCATTCCGGTACCCACTTTCGATCAAATGATGACGTCATATATGCAGTGGAGGACTTTCTGAATGGTCGAGAAAAGGACTTCTTTAAAAGTGGCACTGAGGCCCTTAAACATCGCTGGCAAAAGTGTATAGATACTGAAGGGGATTATGTTGAAAAATAATGCAATACGTCTGCCGAAAGTCAAACCCTAAACTTTGAGGCTCACAACTTATCAATCAGCCCTCGTATACTGGTTATTAGTGATCATTTGCCTTAATTTTTCCAAATGCATTTAGTAATTCTCCATTAAGCACCTTTTATGGAAACCATTATAGAATAACTTTTCAACTAATTGTTTTATAACACATCAAACTCCAATTCTGAAAGAATGTCATAGAAATACTACAATTTCTTATGTCTTAATGCATTTTGCACTTGCATGTGGTGTCTTCATGGCAGATTTGGGTATCTTTAAATGTCTACAACAGCTGGGACAGGCTCCAGCCCCACTGGGACCCAAAAGGGACAAGCAGTATAGAAAATGAATGAACTAATGACTGAATAAATGTCTGAAGTGGCTAGAAATTTGAAGTCAAAAGTTGAAGTTGACTGGCGTGCCTCGCTGAGTGAATTGGGTTTTTTTTTTTTTTTGTCATTTTAAAGCAAAAACACTCATTTTAAGTTTGTCAGCACTGTGCAACAAAGTGGTGAATAAATGAGTCAGAGCATGCAGAAGTTAACATTCAGCACTTCCTGGTTCCCAAGGCCAAAGTAAAAGGGATTTTAGAATAGCATGATGGATGAATGCCTAGAGTAAGATTTGTGCTGAACACATGCACAAGAGATTTTAACATTTAATCTGATATATTAAAACACCCGATATTGCCCTGCTTTTGAATTTTAAAGCATCATGTGTTTTAACAGTCAGTATCTAACAAAACTGCTAATAAGAACCACAGAAATGGCTGGGGACCCCAATGCAAGCATTTCTGATAGTTTTTTTTTAATAATTCACACACCGCTGCTACAATGAGGACCAACTCCATCATGTAACTCCATAAGGAAATTCTCAACCAAGAGGTTGCAATGTGACATTATAGGTTGAAAGTATTTTAACGGCTTGTAACTTGAACCACCATGTTGTTGTTCCAAAGTAGTTTGATAATAGCTTTTTACTCTTGACAATAACATTTAAGTTTTTTAAAAATCACTTCAGTTAGATCTATTTGTCAAATTACCAAAAGAACAAAACATTTAGGTTTCACTTTTTTGTTTGCTACAGAGCTTGAGACCACAGTAAAAAATACTTTAGGCTGTCAGTTGAGAGAGGCAGTGCAATGCTTAACCTACAGAAGTTTGTCATCTCTGCGTCACTCTTTTTGCTTATGGATTGTGTCTGAATGTGGAGATAAGCCGTCAGCACTCTCAGCAGCGTCATAGTCGTCCTGACCAGGAGCCAATCCTTAACTCTGATACACTAAAGGTAAGGTACAAAGTGGCCCTGTCATCCATCTGTTTTCTGTATTTGGCCCTAAATAACAATCTTGAAAAAAATAAATAAAAAAGGCTGGACACCTCTGGCTGAGACAAAGCATTTGACCGGGGTTGCAAGCCTAAACTAATGAAAACAGATCTGGTGAAACAACATGACAGACAAACTGAGTAAAATAAATACAGGGATATTTGCAAGTCCTTTGACTTTATACCTTTAATCCGCACTCAAGTCTGTTGGAAGTAGCTGACATTAAAATAGATTTTTTGGCTTTCAGGTCAACTTGTGACTGAACTTGGATCCTTTTTCCCTCAGGTTTCCTTAATTTGAACTACTCATAAAATAATAACGAGTCCTTTTCATCAGTCCATAAATATTAAAGAACACACGACTGCTTCTCAGTTATAGTTATAACATGTTTTATTTGTCTTCATAGCTTCCTCCAAGTTATGTAAATATAAAAATTATTCAGAAATCATTTCAAGCCACAATTCCCCAATATTAATTTAACAACAGTGATGACAGATTTTAGGTGTTGTATTTCTACACGGCTATGCTACTATTAGAACAAAAAGTTCAAAATCTATGGCTCAGTGGTACAAATGACAACCGTTTTTTTAAATCACATAGTTCAATTATATGCAACAAGTTAAAGACTGTAAGAATCAAGGGTTAAATCTCTTATTACATGACCACTCATGATTTCTGCAGTAGTATGAATAGTACAAGAAAATGACACAATGGCCGGCACTGTTGCCATGGATCCCACTCTGGCGTCAGGGGCGGGTAGTCTCCGAGGGGCACGGTGAAGAGTGATGGGGGCATCCAGTCTGTGCTAGCAGTCCTCCTGCCTTCAGCGCAGACCTTCATAAACATCACCTCACAGCCCAGAGAGAAACCCACCTCAAACCTGGACAGAAAAAGATCAATGAACACTTACAGACCATCAAACCTGAGGAAATAAATAGATGAAATTAAAATTTTTAAGGATACTGTACAAACATGGAGGGGCTTTAGCTCCAGCCAGGATGTAAAGGGTCGGGTTAGGAGTGGTGTGGTCTTGTGTTCATGTGAACGTTCATCTTCATCTCATTGTCCAGGATTTGCACGAGCTGCTGCATGGAGGGCAGGTGACCTGATTCCAGTTTTGACCACACTGGTACATCTACAGAGCGAAAACAAGTTATGACACTGTAATTAGACTCGGGTGATAGTGACTGATGAATGATAGCAAAAGAACAAAAACACACCACACACCAAAAAACAACTACAGATGGAGAGGACCCCCGTACCTCTGACTCTACTGCCCAAAATCAGTGTATTATTTTCTTGAAAAAATAACAATTGAAAAAAAAGAAAAAAATAATAAAATGCTGAAAATCTAACTGAGTCATGCTGACTTAGCACATCAGCGATGTGACTACTACACTTGCAAACACTGCAGCTATGTTATAAAAAGAAACCATAGTTCAGTCCTATCTGATATTATTTTGATCTAAATGAAATTGATTTGATATCCATTTAACACCACTACATTATAAATGGAAATACTACATCTAAAATTGGAGCAATAATTTTTCAGACTAACACATTTCCTAATCTGAACCAAAAAAAGGCAACACTTAAGTGTTTTGTGGTAGTACGCTCTTAAAAATAGCAACTTTTAATGCCAAGAAAATGGTGTTACAATATATCTCAATTAAATGATGACTGACACAAAGAAGAGCAGAAACTTTATAATCTCTGGGCAAATGTATAACAAACAAAGGAAAATGAACCGTCTAATCAACACAAATACACAGAGAACATTTGGAAAAGTAGGCAGAACTAGAAAGGGAAACCCTCTTTTCTGAATGTTATATATATCTGTGCTGGAGTGTGAAAACAATATTTAAAGTTAAAACAATAGATCACACAAAATTTGGAGTCAAATGCTTCACTGTTTGATTATAATGTAAATACTCTGAAATAATGATAAAAAGGATATTAGTTATTAACCATCTGGCCTAAACATTTGAATAAATCATCTTGGGGTCAAAAAGCACAGAGTAGTTAAAGTAAACACTATTTTTTACTAAGCACTTAGCCGTGTGTCTGTTTTCTTTTTTCAAAATAAACTATATTATGAGAAAGCAGTCTCATCCTTATCATTTACATTACTACATTTTCAATATTTCATTCCCCAGCCCAAACTGTAATGTGCTGAATTTTGTTCCATCTCAATAGCAATATGTCTTTTCATTATTATTACGCCCACATCTATCTGAGTTCTGACAGTTAGAGATGTAAATGCACTTCAGCTAAATGGTGTCACAACTGCAGTCAGAGAACAAATCTGACAAACTCACCATTTAATGTGATCTCAAACGCTCCCGTGGACATTAACTGGTTTTCGATCATATTGCTGAGGAAGAACACCATCATGCAAGCATAAATCTGAAAGAAACATAGGAGAAAGTTCTCATTAGGAGTTTTGGTTTTTAGTGTTCTAGCTTTGAGGACTCAAAGATGATTGTATCAACAACACGACAAACCATACTGTGGGTGTGTGTGTTTTTTCTAATGGTTTTTAGGAGTTTGAGTAGCGACAGAGTGTGAGCATCAGTGTTGTTTATCTCTGCAAGTTATTAGTAAAACACAAACCAGGAGTGAAATTCATTAATGCAGCAAAAGTTCATTTAGTAAAAATACTTGTATTATGACTACATTTTCATGTCAGCCTAAAACACTCACTAATTCCTCAACATGTATTGGACATATGCAAATATCATTCATACGTGGCCATTTTAGCAGCAAAGGTTTGTTAGGCACTGATGTTTTTTTTTTTTTAATCAACCAGTTTGTGATTTTTTTATTTACTTATAAAACATTTTCAAATTTTCCCTTCCCATGGAGTTTATTTCTTTATTTGGACTCTTCCTTAAATCCCTGAGGCACTCAGAAATGTGGTTGTGAATGTGTGACCTTAGCAAACCCTTTAAAACCAGCTTTACTGATTGCTTGATGGGATTTGGGGAAGTCGGATTAAACAAAAGCAAACGACAAGAGCTGGAGCAGTCAGTCGCTGTCACTGGGCTTAAAGGTGACCAGGAGCAGCTTTTAATGAATATGCAAATTTGGGGCGGGTCCACACTGGATGTGAGTGACTGATGCCCATGGCTGGAGATAGCCATGGCTTTCATACAAGAGGTGTGTGTGCTACGTTGTGGCTGCATCTCCCTGCTGTCACAGCTCCATTTCTCCATGAATATCACCCCAATAATTAAATTCTACTGAAACTTTAGGAGGAACTACAATTTCACCAACCAAAACAACAAATTTCACCACAATCTACTTAATTGATTGAATAACTGACTCGGCAGAGCTGCAGAATAAAAGCTTTCTGCATGAACAAAGGGAGTTCCTCCACAGAGGAGACAAACTGAGCTTTAACTTTTAGAGGCACGGACGGGGGATGTAACTGGACGGTAGGGCTGAATGATATTGACAAAATTTCATATCTTGATATTCATGCCAGATATCTCGATATCGATACGATACGATACGACCATGGGTTCAGTGAAAACCAAGCATTTTTCAGAAAAATAAAAACATCATGATACAAAAGAATGTGGAAAGTGCAGTTTTAGCGTGGGGGAAATCTATATTATTTATATCGTTGCTTTTCGATATCAATATCTTGAATGTTCATATCTCGATATTGATATTGATTTTTGGTGTCATATTCTACCACCGTACACATACATATTTGCAAGAATACAGTAAATATAGCTCTCTATTTTTAATTTCATGTTCTGTTTAGGCCATGTAAAAAATACCAAAAAAATAGGTGAGCCTCCTATTCTTGAGATTTTCAGTGCCGGACACGTGAGTGAGACGTGCGGCTCCCACTGGCAGTCTGAAAGCTCTGACTTGATAACATGCATGAAAATGACAACACTCATGCACCGCGGCTGTCATACAAGTAAAATACATCCCTGTGTGAAACAGTTCTGAGACACCCTCAAATTTGTCTCTGTAATCAGTAAATTTGTGTCTGGGTACATAAATATTATTAAAGTTTGCAGGTAATGCAAATTTAAGAGTTAATAACCCCCAGAGTTTCTGCTGATGCACCAACCCTTGAATAATAAAAAAGCCTCCACAATGTCATGGACAGAGCTGGGAGGAGGGGGAGATAAGACATGCCCACCCGCTCCTCCATTCCTTCCCCATCAGAATAAACATCTTTAATGTTTTTATGGCCATAATGTCATACCCATCTAATATAGACTCACAATGATGCAATATGCTCCTGCAAACACGAGTTTGTATTTCATCAACCTCAATTTAAGAGACAGTGAGAACGCAAACTACTATATGCATACACCTACATGTGCTCATTCATGTTTTAAAAAGAAAAATAATCAACAATAAAACAAAAATAAACAGGTTCAACAAACAAACAGAAATATAGCGAGTATAAAAAATTCAACAAAATTGAACAAATTTGAGACTTAAAGAAGCTTCATGAATTAAATGTAAAGACAGTTTTCTTAAAAAGTTTGTAATGATGATGAGCTCTCTGTTACATGTCTTTTATCATTCCATATTTCTCACTTTCATCTGTAGAAATGCAGCTCCCTCAAAATTTCTGCCACCACTAATGATAATGGTTGTGGACAGGGTGGAAGGTCACAGTTGAGCTCAGAGGTGACAATGGTTTGGCACAATAGTTCAGCTGTCCCTAAAGAACAGCCCCACTGTAGCAGTAGCTGTGCTAAACATAAATATTCAAAGCAGACTTGGTATAATTTCAATGCTAAGGAACAAAATTTTAATATTCAGATCATAACTGATTGAAAATGCCACTAAATGTCCAACTGTGTGGGTTTTTAATCTGAAAAAAAGGTGATAGGGTTTTGTTGCCCTTTAAAATGACGCCTACAGATGCTGCACGTACAGAAAACAAAATTCACACCACATCTTTATAGCCTCAGCTTTCTGTCAGACTGTGATGATAGCCTTTAGAGAAAGAGTTTGTTTTGTTTTCAAATATCTGATGCTCACAGTCATTACCTTGTCTCACTCTGAGCCATTGTGTGTAACCCAGGGGGGAACACATCCAGGAAAAACAACACTTAGTAAAACCACCTTAACACCCTTAACCCACAGCTAATGATATCCCACGGGTTGGAGTTCTGCCTGGAGGTGTCACAGCTGTGTGAGAAACAAATGATGTCTACACGCTGCTTTTGTCCATTTTCACTAAGTGCATGTTAACGTAGACTATCAGAGTGTGATATTAGCCCAACTCCCTCCTGTTAACTACCTCTGAGGCAAAATCTTGGATATGATCAGAGTTTGATGAAACCTGTGGGCCAAGTTAACCTTACCTTGTTTCCCTGACCCCACTCCCAGATGCCGGGGGCTTGCACACCAAAGAGGGCGAACGGATCCCTGCCAACAATAATCAACCCGATCACCAGCAGCTTGAACACAGACAGGAAGGAAGCAATGTGTCTGTGGAATAAAGCAAGAAATTGGACTTATTATACATTAAACTGAATATAGCACTGGACCGACCTCAATAGATACAGGAGCATAAGAGGCAAGTTGAGTTAAGCAGCATTCAATTACAAAGCACTTCAAAGTGTAAAAGGTTAAAAACAGTACATTAAAACATTATTAGCATTTATAGACAGAAATATCAATCAACATGTGAAATACATGTGAGGCAGGGGAAACCAAGTACGGCATAATGCAACAATAACAACTAAAGAACAAAATTGGGTTCTGCTCTGTACGTTTTGCTGTTTTTTTCGTTCTCCGCAGTCCAAGACTATTAAATTAATCATCTTTAAATATGTTCTAAAACTAATAGATAAATGCTTATTAGGATTTAAGGATGCATATTTTACCAATACAACTGCAATGTGCACATGCTCATGAGTCACACTGCAGGACAAGCATTGACAGTTACTTGATGTGACACAAGTTGACCTACCACTTCTGTTGCTTGATGAGAGCAAAACTATATTCTCATACCAATAATTAATAAAAGCTGAATCCCATATTTTGAACAGGAATGAGGAATTTCAAACTTCTCAGAGAAGCTCGATCTTCTCTGAGAAGTCAGAAATTAATCAAGCTGAATATTCAGCCACTAAAACTTTTTTTCTCTCTTCAGGAATGCAAGTAAGTAACTATAATTTGACATCTTAATCCAAAACTTATAATGAGCTTTTATTATGTGCTATGTTTTCTATTTTTTCTTTTAAAAAAGTACATTTGAAAATTTATGAAAATCTATAAAAATTACATTTTAGCATTATAAATATAATTTCTGTTAAAGAGCTTCTGCATACTGGTGTATTACCCATTACAGAAACACAGCGCAAACCTCCACCAAGGTAGCTCAAATATTGCTGTTACATCTGTATCAATAGTTCTGTGATAAAGTTCCTATAATATGATTCTTTGACCCTTGAGCCTTGACCCTAAAAACTCACACATAGCACTCAGAATCATGCTGATATCATTATTAGTTAGCCAGTTACTGAGCAAAACAATTGTTTGCTAATGGCAGTTATCTGTATCACCACCAAAATCTAATCATTTTTAAGATGGGCCATTACCAACATCTCCTGAAAATTTCAGCAAAATCCATCCAGTAGTTTTTGCATAATCTTGCTAACATACTAACAAACAGACAAAAACATTACCTCCTTGGCAGAGGTTAATTACTTTGGTAATTATCAATGTTTTTAATTTAGAGCAGTTGTGGCATAAGTCCTACACTGGGTGGTGGTCTTGTAAATTCACTAACCACTGTATTTTCAAAAACAATCAAATCTGATTTTTGGGGAAAGTGCAACCCTAGTACCTATCCATTTTGGTGCATTTTTATACAACACACATTCAACATTGGACGGATCATAACTGTGCACCTGTAAACTTGAATATAGAAAGATTCACTTTATTTCTGTGGTGATCGTGTTGAAAACAGAGCAGAGAGAGGCTGACCTCATTTTTCTTCAGTCTTTGGTGTGTAGAGTAAACACAGGAACAAGGAAGAGTCAACAGTGCAACAATTGTTTTATTCTGTAAACATTTTGAACATCAGTTTGTACCAGTGTTCCCTGCTGTTTGGCTCGGTCGGGACCAGAGAGTGACTTTCACAGCTGAATCAGAAATGTGAAGAATAGAAAGTGCAGTCAAAAGGACATGATGAACCTAAGCCCTGCATGGACAAACATCCACATACTCCACTTCTTTCAGCCATTGTAGCGAGCCAATGTTGGTTGTTTTCTTAGATTATGAATTCGTAATCAAGATATCTTAAGATAACAAAGCTAGTTTTCCAAAGATTAAGTTCAAAATGCTCAAGATCTTGAGAAAGCAAACAAAATTCTGGTTGTCTTACGACAGAATGAAATAAAATGTAAGCTTGCATGTTCTCCTGAGACTGTAATCGTGCCTTTTTGAAATGTTTGGGTCGTTGTTGTGGACCCTAAGACAAACCTGTTATCAGGCACTGGTTCAAATGGTGCAAAGGATTTTGCTTAGAAAATGTTTCAAGCAAAATGCTTCACTTTGACTTCAACATGCAAAACACTTTATCTGTTCTTTCTATCATAATCACTGACATGTGTAGCTGGTTAAACCTGAAACTGTCATTGGCCAGAGGCTTCATTTTCTTAACTGAGTGATCCAGAGAGAAAGAGGCACTGGTTACAGTAAAATAAGTCGACAGTGGAACACAGTCTCCTTTTCTAACAAAGTCCATCTCTGGAGGGTTTATAAAAGCTCAACTGATGAGGACCTGAGGGCCTCAGTGACACCACACCAGGGACATTGATGCACCAAGAGTTTGACTCTGAGGACCAAAATACGATCAACACAGCCACTGATATTCACCAAACGGGTTGTTTTAAAACACTATTTTCATTTGAGCATTCAGTATTTATGCCTGTTCTTGTGATACAGGACAAGAAGGACACAGATAGATGTCTTTTTAAAGTTCAATGAAAAGCACTCAAGAGAACAAACCTCCATTAAAGGCATCGCATATTGTTACAGTTATTCTCAAAAATGTGGAAAACTGCTCTACAGTGCAATGGAAACAAATCCTTCTTCAAAAAGTCCTGGATCCACATTTGTATTTAGATCACCACCAAACTCTAATTGCGTCTTCCTTTTGCCATGAACTACATTCCCTCCATTCCACCAAGAACTCGGGTTGTTGGCCAAGGTGAAGAAAATTGAAGAAAATCTCGCAATGTTAACAAATCCTTTAATAATTCTTTTAAAATTTTTGTCAAACAAGGATTTTTTAGACGAAAACTTCTTTCAACAATTCTATTCCACTCCCAAAACAGTCTGTAAACAAGCAGGATAACAGTCAGCAGGTATCTATCAAAGCATCCTACATGCTGTTTATGACAAAAATCATTCTCCTTATTATTTTGACTGATTAAGACAACATTTACTTTCCACTGTAATTTGTGTGTGAATTTCAAATGACTGAAATAAATCCACTGTGGTGCCTTATGGGCGGCCACAACCTTAGAACAAATTTGCAAGATATTTTGCATAGTTCCAAGAACCAGCTCACCAAACCAAAACAGTGTCATATGCCTGACTTTTGTTAACTGAAGGCTGCTTTTCCATCATCTCTTCTGCTCTGTTGCTTTATACGAACAGAATTCCTGCTGTTCTCTTAATTTAAACCAAGTGTGTGCTGTTTTGTGTGGAGGGAGCAGAGCACCATGCAGCAAGGAAAAAAGAAAAGATGTTCTCCATCTCCACGTCTCTGTTTTGTTTTCATGATTATGAGAGGCCAATATCAGGATTAAACTTGAGCTTTGATTAGTTTAAAGCTAGCCTGTGAACTAAAATCTACGATAACAGTAAGAGGAAGTGGTTCATAAACCTATTTGCCTTTGGATGTTCCTCCAGACTAAACATGGGGCACAAAGTTCTTGGGTATGTCTGCTGAAAAAACATAACAGTTCTCAAGGTTGACTGAAGCTTCAGCTGAGAGAGTTTTGGTGAGTTTGACATTATACAAAGCTCCATCAATATCATCGCTGTTATAGAGGGTTTG
This sequence comes from Cetoscarus ocellatus, assembly GCA_037902135.1. Taxonomy (NCBI): domain Eukaryota; kingdom Metazoa; phylum Chordata; class Actinopteri; order Labriformes; family Labridae; genus Cetoscarus; species Cetoscarus ocellatus. Next base: position 1,288,242 of record JBAMNC010000327.1, on the reverse strand, counting down.
CACATGTCAGTCAGCGCAAGTGAGAGGAGTTCCTGCACTGAGAGGCAATAAGCATAGATGACAACAGCAATTTGAGGGAAGGAAGCAGTCAAATACTTAAATTCAGCAGAAAAGTATCCAGTCTTTTGTCTTTATTATTTAATCATATTCACCGTGGACAGTATAGATGCTCAGCTCATGTTCAAACATTTGAAGCCATAATGTCAGGTTTATAACTGAGATTAAGCAAAGTTACAGCAACTGGTATATCACTGGTGTACACACAGTCAGGGAAAGACGGGTATTAACTGCACTTCGTCCTGTCATGTACCTTTTCTTTAAAGAAAAATAAGTTCACTACATTTCAGCAAATCATTTCAGGTTTGCGCTCTCCAAGAGCTTTCTAGTTAAACATGTATCAAATTAGAATATACATTCTCTGTTACGATTATTATATATACGATTATAATAAAAAATAGGAGGGCCTTCTGAAAATTCTTAAAGCATGTCACTTTTCACTCAAATCAAAGTGTTTCACTGTTTCTCACTGACAATATCAGATACTAGACGTTGCCCTCAGCCACTCGGCGGGTGGAACTGCTAGCCTGATGTATTGTAATGCCAATACATGCCCTGTATACAGCCAGTTAAATGAGAGTGTCAGGTAAAAAGGATCATTTATATTTATAATGAAAATGATCGATCAAAAAGTAAGTCATTACAAAAAAGCTCATGTTTTTATGAGTTTAAACAGTGAATCCATTCTGATAAAACAGCACATTCACCTGATACACTGTTACATTTGTTGTTTATTTGGTTGTTAAATTAATTTGGAAAAATATTTCTCTTTATTGTTTTTAATGTAAGACGGCACCTTAACTAAACATCCAGGATCTCAGAGTGTTATATGATTGATTATTTAAGTATACCGAACTAGATAATATGTTGACCTTTGACCTAAGTTGTATAGATGAGACTTCATATCAAACAATCAAAATCATCCCACAGCCAAAGAAGCCAAGCTGCATGAGAATTCCTGTTCCTGAGCAGAATGAAAGCTTCAACAGACAGCTTTCTGACTGCTACAATAAAAATAATCCAATAATCTTTTTCTTCTTACCGATAGAGGGGGATAGGAAGGTAGTTCTCTCCTTCAATGCGGATGTCTGGGTACCGCTGGTACAAGGCCTGCGTGTACTCCTCAAACACCCGCTTGTACCCTCAGGAAATGCTGAAAGGAGACAATCAAACCATTAGAAAGCTAATCTGAAGCTGTGAGAGCACACAGGAACGACAGGGAGCAAAAACAATAAAGAATCTCAGGACTGATCAGGAGGGTGCTGTTTTAGCATGTCGCAGATATTTATCGAAGAAAAAAAAGGAGCTTCAGTGAGACAGAGATATATTTCCTACAATGATGTGTGCTTGAAATATTATTCAGGACAGTTCAATTGATTATTTTGCATTATTTGTTGCAGATTCTTTTAAAATATAAAAAAATATATGAAGACTGTTTCCATGACTTATTCTGCTGCTCCTTTTGCTCCCCCTTGGCTCCTGTAGTTGACACTGTTTCTCACATTTGCCTCCCACACTGTCTGAAGATGGGAAAGCTGAAAAATGTTACAATGGTTCATAATAGTGTAGCTGACAATTCTGTGCACACATGCCCCATATATTAGATTAGATGAGACAGAACTTTATTAATGTATTTGGAAACCTCCCTCAGGGAAAATAGGATTCCAGTAACAGTTTTTATAGTAGATAAAAGTAAAACAAAAATATAAATACAAATAAATATATGGCTATGAATATATACAGGGCTTACAGGTTTATTAAACCACCTGTTATAAAAACAAGCAATCTCATGTTTTGGAAATCTTTCAAAAACTTGATAATACTAAAAATGTTATTGTTATTGGACATTGTTGACATTGACATTGTGAACAGGAATGAGGAATTTCGAAGTGAATTCACCTTTTTATCCCCAAATTTGAGCTTCTCTGAAAAGTCAGAAATTAATCAAAAATATGGATGGAAAAAAAACAATTTCAGTTGAGAATTGATTCTAACTCTCTGAAGGAACTGACAGTATTAATTTTTTTGCTTATAAAGTCTCCTATCACTTCCTTCTACTTTGTTCTCTGTGCCTTTCAAATCAAAGATGACAGACTTACCAGTCAGCTGAAATATGACAAGGTAGTACAAAAAAGGGCAGGCATGGGAAATAATTGGTCAAAATTGTGGCTTAATTTTCCACAAAAAGATGCTTGCTACACATTTGGTGGATGGATACACAAAAATGTTCAGAGGCATTCATCTATGCTGCACAGCAACGAATATCAGTGACAGTTTTTTTAATTGTAAAACAGTAAATTAGAAAATTCATAGATAAGAATAATTATTATACTTTAGCAGCAAAAATGTCATTTCTGTTAAAAAGCGTTCACAGACTGGTGTATAAACATTACAGAAACATTAAAAATGATAAATAATTCCCAATGCTGTTAATTTATGGCAGTTGTGGCATAAACCTTGCATTGTGTGGTGGTCTAATAAATTCATTAAGCATTATATATCCACAGGGTACACACTGACAGACTTCACTGGGCCTACTGGGGGGCATAATTTGAAGCCCCTGGAGTAATCAAAAAAAAAAGATCATTTGATTTTAATTTTTTAGATCTTTCGCAACAAAACAAATGGATTAATCGATTTTATCAATATACTGTCCCACCCTATGTATAAACCCTTGCGCAGTTATTCTTAAAAATCCAATGATGTCCAACTAAATATTTTTTCTTAACCACGTACTAATATTTTATTTATAAAGCATTTTAAAAAAGGTTTACCAAGTGCTTTGACAACAAGATATAGGAGCAAAGCACAAGAATTCAAGCACACAGCTTTCTTTAGCTGACTTTTTGTCTTATTCTCTTTTTCTGCTTTATGTGTTTTTATTCTATTTTAGTTTCAGAGTTACTATTTCTTTGTTTGATTACCTCTTTTGTATTTTTTCTCATATTGTTTGGCTTTTAGACTATTTATTAGAATTAACTTTTAGCCCTTTATTATCTCGTCATGGTTTTATCAGTTTTTTCTTAGCTCCTGTTTTTCCTTATTTTTAATTCAAGATAGCATTTCCTCAGTCGTCCATGGCTGTTTAAAGACTCCTCACTTAGTGTCCTTGTGTGTGTGTGTAATGTAGGTTGGGTGGGGTGTTGTAATTTATTTTGTTTGATCGGATGATTGAAGTAAATAAAGAGAACAAAATTAAATAAAATATCACACACATGTGTGTGTGTGTGTATACATATAAAAATCTGAAATCTGAAGGGGTGTACTCATTTATGCTGATCACCGTATATATAAAGCCAAAAAATGAAGCAGATGGGTAAAAAAGAGTTTATGAGGGAAATAGAAAGAAAATACTTACATAATGGCAAATATAAAATCAAAAGCTATCGAATAAACTTAATGTGCAGAAATGACAGATCTAAACGAAGCATACAGAAGAGATGATGATGCAGAAATACATGAGGATTCATATTCTCACCCATATATCCACACATATGCATCAAAGCTCTGTATACCAAAACATATACATAAGTTTACACATACTGTAAACCAATAAATATATAAATAAAGTGGATAAAAGACAAGAATAAAGAAAATTGGGTTAAAAAATTGGAGGCTAAAAATATTAAAATGGAAGTAATAAGCTGAGATCACATGAAATCAAGTCTATAAATATAAGTCTTAAGAAGATTAGAGCAGAACAAATTCAACAGATTATAGCAATACATCCAAGTAGACAATCATTTAACAAAGGGCAACTTACTTTGGCATTTAAAGTAAGATGCCAATGTATAATGACAAGCTGCGGTCTCTAATTTGAGGGTTATTCTTCTCTACTGGATGAGTTTGAGGGATGTGTGAGCAGCAGGATGGAGTCAAAGACAAAATGAACACAGTCCTCTGTCACAGACGGAGCTCTTTAACTGGATTTACTATAAGCACTCTGTTGTTAATCTCACCTGTAGACAAGAGGAACTACAAGTCCGTCTATGTCTACTCTTTCAACAAAACAAAATTAAACTCCCTGACAGACAGTCTAATTAAATGACTGTAGCATTCAGACGAACAGGTTGAGTAGAAACCACATCAGAGAAACTGGCTTATTAATCCGAGTGACATTTTGACAGCGGAAGTGGGGCCATGTTTTCACCCAAACGCTCAAGAACTGCCTCAAAACCCTCCCCCGTGTCTTAACTCTGTGTAAAGGTTGTCTCGATAATGAGTAACTACAATAACACGGTCGCTCCTCCTCTAACTGAACCTATTAACTGTCTTTGTCAAGCAGCCTCATCGATTTTCGTCCTGCGATGTTGTTAGCCGGGGAGTTGAGCTAGCTTGCAATGACTCGCCAGATTTTAATCCATTTGCTCACCAGATCTGAAACTTGAGCAGAGGTCCCGTAGCAAACTGCATCTTCATCCTCTTCACGCCGCTGCTGTCGCCAGACGCAGCGTAACACAGACAGAAAACCCCCAAAGCGAGGAGCGAGAACCGTAACCACTTCATCCTGATCCGTTCCCGGTCTCTTTCCTCACAGGCGGACTGAGGGTTGGTTCTCCTTCTCCTTTAGATCCCATCAGGGGGTTCACGCAGAGGCGCTGTCACTCTGCAGCGCCCCCCGCTGGTTTGGATGTTACACTGTCATCGCCAAATCTGATATTACTACTAAGGAGAGAAATTAAACATGCTCTCTTCAAAATTAAAATTAAATTACAGGCAAAGGACTGCTGTTTAGGCTCTCTGATGTTTACAAGTGTTCTTTAGGCATCCAGTATTTTAATGAGGTATACATCACAGTTCCTGCCAAATGATGTTTTAGTGCAGCTCAAAGCAAATTTGGTCAATCTACGAGCCACAGTGCCGAGTGAAAATAAGTGACAAAGTGTTGTTTTTTTCATAGAAAACAGAGTGAGCATAACACTATGAAAGTTCACACTCTCTTTACCCTGACCTTTTATGTTTGTGATGATTAAAAAAACAACAACTTGTAAACATGCAGACACAAACACACAAAAATATCATTTTTTTCATATTTAATTATAAAATGTTTATAATCATTATTTATTCTTAACTCTGCACCATCACAATACCACTAATTTATATCATTATATTAACCCCCCCACCACCACCACCTTATTTTAATACATTTATTTATGTCTGCTATTTTTCTGAAATACATCAGGGGTTTACAAAATGTGAAAGTGAATCTCCCCTCCAAACACACATCCCTACAAAAAACAAGTTTTTAAAAGAGTTATATATTGATAACTTATTCATTTTTCAATCATTATTAATACAATATCAGCCTCTCTTGCAATGTTGTTTAAATGTCAGTGCTTCATCTTTAGCATTTCTTTAATTTTTTTGCATTTTCCTTGTATCACTCTTTTCTAGAAAAAAAAAGTCAAAATACTTTTAAGATTCTAAATAAATCACACTCTAAGGTCTTCAAAGTTCTTAAGATTTTTGACAGTTTTGTCTGTATGATTTAAATTCAAACAAGGAAACAAATGAACAACAGCCTAAAAATGATCATTTTGGTTGAACTCGGAGCAAATTAGAGACAGCGGCCATGGAGTTTTCTTGAAGACCAATTCAAAATAAATAAATAGTAAATAGCTGTGGTTGTAGGCCTACTTCTTTAAAATGTTTACTCCCAGAACAGTCATAAAAATATTCATAATATATTTGACAGGTCAGGCAAAAAGTAAATGTCAAAAACTGAAATGGATATTAAATGAGTAATTATAAAATCTCTATAATTCTGATTTTCATTTCCAGGCATTTCCCCAAGCCAAATATAAATGCTACACAGGTTATTCCACTAATTTAATAGATGCCTTATCATTCTGATTCAGATAACTCATTCGCTTCAAAAGGTCAATACAATTTAGAAATAGCGATGTAAAGAAACATCAAATGAGTGCCTCAATCTATCACCAGAGACTCATACTAAGATGACTGCTTTATAACATTTTAACAGAGGCTTATACTTAGACTTAGTAAAGCAGATTCATCTTTATTTTCAGAATTTCTGATTCTGCAACTCTCACATCAATAAAATACTTTGCTCCTAGTGTGGGGCACATGAGTTTTTCCAACATGTTCAGTGTGTGCTAATGGATGTTGCGTAAAACACAAAAGCACCAACAGAAACAAGTGCTGTATTTACAAAATGTTCTCTTCCAGATTCTGGACTCTTAAAAATGCTATTTGTTAGTGTCTGAATTAATTTTATTTGAATACTCGATATAATAAAAACAAGGGAGCCACTTTAAAAGCAACAAAGTGTCCAATAAACCAAAGAGTTTATCAGGGTGATGCCATGAGGTCTGTCTCAGTGGTTCATCCTCGCCTTCCTCTCTTTATCCACAGACGACTGCAGAGCCAGGACCACGTCTGTGTGGACAGATGAGACAGAATAAATAAGGGAAAGTACCAACATTCAACTGATATTTTGTCTAATCCAACAGTGTCCTCCTACCATCATCCAAACACTTCTACTAAAAACTACAACACGTCAATAAAGCTGATTCGGTTGCCTTCTACAGATGGTTGAACTTTTACATTGTTGTTCCAGAAAAGCAGAGAGACAACAGTTTCTGTAAAATCTAATGAGGTCAGAAAGGGCAACTGAATTTATTATCACTGCACATTTGAAACTAAAACCAAACTTCAGTTTGTACAAACCCAACAACTTCCTGGAGTGATCCACCAGGTTGTGAATTCCCTCCTCAATGTTGTATGAGGTTTGCTCCATTGCCCTAACCAGTTCGCTTGATCTCTGAGAAAGAAAGGGGGAGAAAAAGTGAGGTATTAAAAGGCCTTGTGAACAAACAAATAAGATATATACCGTAATATCTTATGATACAGGCATTAAAACAGCTTTTACCTGCAGCTCTACAAAAACTTTTTCCTCCAGCTCTGCGACCTCGGATATGGCATCATACACACTGGTATCCACGGCAGACTCCTTTGAGAAACAAAAGTAAAATAAGAACTTTTATCAGGGCATCGTTTATTAAACATTTATTATATTAATGCTGTTTGGTCTGACCTCCTCTGTGGAGCTGTCCATGGGCTCTTTAGCCTTTGTTGCTCCTCTGGTTTTGGAGTTGCCGTTCAGCTCCTTAACTCTGAAAATGCAAAGAAGTTCACATTTTTATTTTACTTCCTTTTTTTTAATCAAAGAAATATACACAAAGAATATTTGCCCTAATAGCTGTTAGACTTTAAAATAGTTCAGTTTGATAGACATAAGTGTGTGATATCTACATAGACATGTAGATATCACACACTTATGATATCTACATGTTTTTTAAGTCCCTCCATATTCTTTTATTTATATTAGTTGCTTGTCAGAAGTTGTGGCCTCAGGGAAAATGTTAGAGAAATGTTGTTTCCAAACTAAATCTAAACAATTACTGAAGCGCATAGTGCCGACAATTTTTAGGAGTTCCTTCCCAACCAGCCCCAGTCATTTATGTCTTGAAGTAATAACTGCACTAAGATGCATTTCCTCATCATCTCCTACTCTCCACATCTTAATTTGTGAATATATACATAGCTCTGCCTCTTGAATGCCTTAAAATTGTCTGGGAAGCAAGCAAATCCACAAAAGAGAATAAAAAAAATTCACATTAAGCCAACGAGACAATTGTAGTTTTGATGAAACCAACATGTCTTCTGAGGAGACTTTAAGGCCTTAAATATCATATGTCAAATTAAAAAGACATTCTGAGGATCAGCAGGGACCCTGTAGGTTAACTTCCTGTTAATTCGTACCTGTCAGCATAACGCAGTGTGTTCATGGTGTATTCACATGAGGCCATGCCCGGGGACACCATGGCAATCTGTGAAAATAAAGAAAGGGGGAGCATTTTTTCCATTCATACTTCAAAAACAAAGATGTTCACACTGATGAATGACTCAGACTCCAACCACACAAAGTAAAAATAAACTCTTATCAAGCAAAAAATACATACTTTAATGAAGTCAGGCTAAAAAACATTTCTGTAAATGGGGAACTGTCGCACTCAGTCATCAATACAGTTTTGTTACGTCAAACATGTATCTTGTACGGCTGCACAATAAACTGCAATATAATATTTCTTACAGTTAACTTTTGGCAACATTTTGAAATGTTCAAAAGTGAGTGATTATAAAAAATCTTCACACAAACAAGCAATGCCTTTTATATATTCACTTCAGAATGATCAATCAATTTGGATACAAGGTGCTTCCTGCAAACATCCCATATATTTTACTGTAGCCATGACTACCAACTTCATAATGATCATAGTTTTTAATGTAAATATTACAATAATCTCTCTATCACTGGCTGTTTTTCGTGTAACCACCATAGTTACTACCTTTACAACATAATAGTGTCATAACCTGGCAATAGAGAGGAGGACCCTTTTGAAAATGAGACTCCTCATCTCAAGGATCTATCCTTTAATGAAATATGATAAAGACTAATTTGATGGTCAGGACATAAATTATCACTATTGTGAATTCTCGTTTTAGTCATTTCGTCTCTGCCATCTCTCTCTTTCTAAACCAATCTTAAGAAAATATAATAATAAAAAAATATAAATCAAGAGTACGGCATTAAACTGCTCTTTTGTGAAGCATCTTGGTATACCATGAATTGATTAATGTTTTACTTACAATGTCAACATTTTTCACACTGTTTTCAATCAGATAGAACTCCAGTTATAATCTGTCTTAAGGATGCAAATAAGGTTAAAAAAAATCCTTAACTTCTCTGGACTCATAAAAAAACTGTTGCAAAAGTGAGTTAAGATAATAAATAATCTTAATTATGTGTCAAATTTGTACACAGTCTATCATGGGCCTCAGATAAAAATAAAAAGACTTACATCATCAGATATGATTGTAAGACTTAAATATGAATTGAAAATATTTAAGGCAACAGAAACTCACTGCATTGATTTGTAGTGAATTCAAAATATTATCTTACAAAAGACAGCCTTTTTACAAAAGGAATTTTTAAAAATAATTTTGTAGAGCACAACTTTTTACTTATTTATCTCTCCTCGTCTGAACCCTAAAATATTGATGCTAGAGTTTGAGCTTGTGAGACCACATCTGCATCATCCACTGAATAATAACAACCTGTGTGACAAACCTGGAGTCATTTGAGTGATTCAACATACCATACAGGTCCTGGATTTTTCGCCAATGAAAGAATCTCTGAGCACTTTTGTCAGAGTGCTCATCCTGAAAGGAATGTGATCGCTGTTCATTCCCAAAGAACGAATACACTCCTGTAGGACACCAAAGTGGACATACAGGTATGTTAGGTGTGATTATCAGTTATTGAAATAATTTATTAATTATGAATCTGAACAGGTATTAGTTCTTCTCTTTCTGCAGCTAGAATTAGCTACATAACAGAGCTATATATGTGGTACATGTCCACAGCATCATGATCTACCTTCAGAGCCAGCAGGCTGCGGTTAATCTCAGCAGTCTCTACCAAAGTGCTTCGATCATTACTGCTGACATCTGTGCCACGCTCATTGCCAGCCAAATCAACCAAAGAGAATTTGCCGTGCAGCGTGGTGGCACGGTCATTTCGCCGCAGGACTATCTGGAGGATGGCGTGAGAGCGCGACGAGTTTGCATTAGCTGAAGTTTGACCTGATGTTCTGAGAATGACAGAGAGGGAGGGAAAGTAACCACGTTAGGTCTCAGATCTGAAGCAAAATAATGGACATTAAATCCTAATTTCAGACATAAATAATGAATCAAGAGATTAGTTAATGTGCAGCAAGAAATTAAAGCTTTTTTGGTCCACAATTTGTTGAAAGAGCAAAGAAGCACAATTTCAAGGAGCGGTGTTGAATCATCATCACACGTATGTACCTGCATGAGCTGCCCATCTGAATCATCTTAATCACCTCCTCAGCTGATGTGACGTAGACCTCCTCCAGACCCACCACCTGAACCTGCTGTCGGTCGTCCTCCAACACCCGCAGCTTTGCCTTTTTGTTCAGCAGGTCATACACCTAAAGCAAAAAAATCCATTATTTATAAAAAAAAATATGTAATACACTGGCATTAAAAATAAAAGCTTCTAATATGTTGACATGGATGAGCTTTGTCTTACTTTCCCATTGTAAATTTCAAAGAAGCTGACGTAAGCAGAGAGATCCAGGTTGGTGTACCTCCGGTGGTTGAGGTAAGCAAAAACATCCTGGGCTGTAAAGTAGAAACAAACCAAACAGGTGATTCAGAGCTGAGCAAGTTCAGTAAACCCTGAATGACAAAGGAAAAAGTCAGTATGACAAAATTAATTTCCATAACCTTAGTAACTGAGGGGTTTGCTGTTAATTTTCCGTAATTTGACCACAGAAGTATAACAAGACCCTTTTTCTAGATACTACTCTGAATGATTTAGACCTACCCGCCAAGGCATAGATTCCTTTTGCACTGTTCTGCTGCCGCCCCAAGAAATCACCGCCCATAGTCTGAAAGAAAAAAGTCAATAAACCACAAATGTCTCGATAAGCACATTTTTACCCATCTTTATGAAAAACCTCTTCAAGAGTATTTACCATTAGACAGTAAGTAAGTCACAGTTTTTAAAATCAAAGTCAAGACTTTTTATGACATCATTAAGACCAAAATGGAGGAAAATTAGGAGCACTGTTGCACTGCAGAAGAAATGGCAAAAGAAACAAGGGTGGAATATTGTCCTTTTTTACCATGTGTGGCAAAATGCAAATTCAATAATCCGACATTGTTAACTTACAAAAAGCAACAAGTCAGCTTTATAAATATTCATTCATTTAAAGCGTATCGCTCTTCAAAGAGTGGCTGAGGGAGACATAAGACATCACTCTTATGAATATGTACAGAGAACTTTTTACTGCCATCAAGCTGCTACCATCTTTGCTCCCATGTTTCTTAAAGCAGATTTGATAAAATAGCCTCAGTCAACATGCAATCTAAAAATCTGTAACCTTTCACAGGCTAAAACAAGAAGTTTTGTGCCTTTCGTATCAAATATCAAATTCAGGATGATCTTAAACTTCTTGCAGATTTGTAGGGGCCCTGAAGTTGTTACTTACATGAGTCTTTCCACTTCCTGTTTGGCCATAGGCAAAACATGTAGCCATGCCTCCTTCAAAAATGGACTGCACCAAAGGCTTTGCTGTAAACCTAGGGGGGGTAAAAATCTTTTCAAAGCCTTGAAAAAAGAAAACAACATGTAGTCGATGCATTTAAGTTTTAGAAATTTTCATCCAGACTGAGGTTAAAACCACTTTGGATTTGAATCTTTTTTTTCTTAAGTAATTTCAACTCGTTTTTAAAACTAGTTTCTCAGTTTATTTTGTAAAAATAATATTTTTTTTTCTGTTTAGTTTTAGATTTGTATCTTTTGTGATGTGGGATTTTTCTTCTGTCAGAATAGTAAAAGGGGATAAAAAAAATCCACACAATTACAGTAGTTACTGTGATAAAAGTAGTCTTGAGGCTTTTATCTTTATTCATATATGATATTAGAATTCAATTCAGGACGTAATTTAAACAAGAAACATTTTTTTTTAATTAAAAGCACAATATCAATGAGTCAGCTAAAAGAGTGTTCAGCCAGTGAGCCAAAGTGTCTGTTTTGATTGTTGTGCTTAAAAACCTCATTCACACACGTGCATTTCTTTAATTTGCCTTGGAAAGCCACGTCTGTATGTAAACAGCAGTATTTTTCACTTAGACTTTTGGATCATGCGAGGTAAGGGCCACAAACTGTTTTAAAGACCACTACAGAATAAAACATAAGAATGTGACAGTCTCAGCAGCTGCAATCATTCAGCTTTTTAAAAAATGAAATCATTTTACCAGAGACAAAACATTAAGGTTGCGTAAACCAGTGGTTTTTTCAAGACTAAGATGAAGGGCTGCTCAATTTTTTTATTCTAGTTAGATTCTAAACACACTATTTTCAGCCAGTTATTGTTTTCTTATGGGGGGCTTATTTTTAGCCACATAAAACAGCTCTTAAGATTTGATTTTTTTTGTTTATATAACTCTTATTTCATCAAGCTACAGCAACTCTTGAGAAAAGAAAAGTAAAAACCTTTAGAATATGAAATAACCCCTGAAATGTATACACTAACTTAAAAAAAAAAAAAAAAAAAAAAAATCAAATGAGGTCATTACTTGTAAACCAGGTCGTTGGTGGTGGTCTCATCAAAGGAGTAGTCAAAGTGGAAGACTTGGTTGTCCAGGTACTTGGTGAGGTCCACTTTCTGTTTTGGCTCATGGACGAGCAGAGTACCTTTTCCAGGCACAGACACCACGTCGATCTCCTTTTTATTCATCTCTGCAGAGCATAAGAAAGTCAGTATTTCAAAAAATTAGAGAAAAAACAAATTAACAGTGTAATCAAACATGACATTCAAGCTATTCATGTGATGATGAATACAGGACAACTTTGTACCTTGCTTGTTGAGGGGCCTCTTGCGGACACACACACAGATCCTCTGAGGTTCAATCTAAAGATACACAACATGTGAATTAAGTATTTTCTATAATTGTATACCTGGGTGTGGAATTATACACTGCCTGGCCAAAAAAAAAAAGTCGCCACCTGGATTTCACTAAGCAAATAGGTACGAGCCTCCTACCGTATAATTACTGCATGGGCGATTATATCTCAGCTGGCAACAAGTTATTTAACCCCAGCTGATGCAATGAGTAGCTTCTCATTTCTTAAACAGCGATGTCAAAAGACACATCCTGTGGTTGTGGAAAAGATGTTAGTCTGTTTAAGAAGGGTCAAATCATTGGCACGCATCAAGCAGAGAAAATATCTAAGGAGATTGCAGAAACTACCACAATTGGGTGACTTTTTTTTGGCCAGGCAGTGTATTAGACAGCACAAGTCTAAACTCACGTGGTCGGTCGTTGATAGGGGAACTATTTCCAGGGTCTCTCTGAAGTCTTGGATCATGTCGTAGAACTTCTGGTTTGGACGAGAGATGTCTCCAAACTAGAAGACAAAAATAAGTCTTGTCTCTTGTTGTCAAGTGACAACAAAGCCACATTTCCCCCCTTTAACAAAATCAGTAATAAATATCTCACCTTTCCCTTCTTGGTCTGCATCTCAGGGGGCTTTATCACACAAGACAGCCTTTTGTTGCCTTTGTTCAGCTCTTGGGGAGCTACAGACTTTCTTCTGCCCAAAGTACCTGAAGATAAAGTGAAATTTTATGTCAACAGATTCAAAATCCAATAAGAGCAGCCCCCAACCATGCAGTCACAGATTAGGTAGATACTTAAACAGCATATAACTCTTATGTGCTGGATTTGACAAAAATGTGTGTTTTGCAGGCAAGAACACAATCTGCTGCAGGATATAACAATGAAGAATATGTCATGCATGACATTAGTAAGTGTACACTACTGATGTAAGTTTAAATCTAACCTTTAACAGCAGGTGGAGGAGGCATCCTCTCCGGCTCATCGTTCTCCTTTACTGACTCCCTGGACAGCACATGGGCCTGTTGGGCTTCAATCTTATTGCGCTGGCGATTTGCTAGACGAATGAGGAGGATGCACTTTGTTTTATGAAATATAAGTGATATTTAAAAGAGAATTAACAAAGAATAAACAAAAATATTGATCTGTTAGTCACAGAGTTCTGATGCACATACAGTATTCTGCCTTGACTCTGGTTGGGGATGGAAATTGATGAGATTTTATTGATCTCAATGTCATTATCTATTCTGCTTATTGATCCAATTCTTTAACGATTCCCTTATCAATTCCTATGGATTTTCTGCACAAATTAAACAAGTCTAACAAGGTTTTTTGGTTCATCGATGCCAAGGACATGGCTCCCCTGATGTTGATCCCTATTCTGCAAAGAAAAATGTCTCAACATGTTGTTAGGGTTCCCTCCGTTGTTTGAAATCACATGGGACGTTGTGTAGTTGGCATCATATCATTTTATTACATCACTGACTGCCTCCATCTCCTGCCTGCCCGATTTCTTTTTTGACGTCATTTGATTCGGGAGAGAGCCAGATACTTGTGGAAGGAATTGATAATCAAAAAGACTGATGATATCAATTCTTTTAGCTATTTCTTAATGATACTCAATTGAAATTAATTTTCGATTTGCAATCCTAACCCTGGTTCATACATTTACTTTGATAACTGCTAGGGTATGTTCACAAGCTCTAATGTTATTATTTCTCATAAACAGAGTAACCAGGATACAGCTGTATTCTCAGTGAAGCAGCTACCACACTTCCAGTGTAGAACTGCTCTTGTTTGAGAAATTCCTCCTCAGTTAAATCACCAGATCCATTTGGTGCCCATGGCTGTGACTGGCTACAGTGTATGTATTATCGTTTTTTTTTCCTTTTTCTTTTAATGATCAGAAACGGTTGAACTGGGCCCCCTGCCACTTTTGTAGTCCTGTTAGCAGCTCTGGGCAATCGTCCTTGATAAACACTATGACACTTTAATATTCAAAATCGGGACAATAACTGGTACATTTTATGTTGCAAAATGAATTGTTAAAATCTCATGTGCATGTGGTCATGTTTCAGGTATTAATTGGAAATGTCTATTCTATAACCCCATAGACTTTGGGACATGGGGACTTGAACTGCTAAAAGATGGTCTCACTTTCACGTTTCTGGGCCACTTTGTAGACATCAAATGTAAGATATCACGAGAAGCAGACATTGGTAATATTTCAAATGATTTTAACACATTTTTGGAAATTCTGAGTTAACCTCACACACATCGTATTTGTGCCTTAATTCTTTCACTGGAGACATTTCAACAAGAATCGCATTAATACAACATGAATAAAACTATAATAGATTGTCGGGTATTTTCAACAGTTCCAAAGGGAAAGTCGACCTGCAACCAGCGAGTTCACAGAAATCAGAGTTTGACAACAGCTCAAAACCCAGCCAAGGAGAAAATCTGTACCCAAGCAAAACTTATCAGTTCTTCAATATTCTAGTTTGGAATTTTCCTATTTTCTGAACATTTTCAAAATATTACTAACCAGAGTTTGAGAGGACTGATGGAGGCAGGAGATCAGGGTGCACTGAGTCCGGGCTTTGGTAAGAGGACTCAGTGGTTACAACTGAAGGTCGAACAGGCGCCGGCGGCTGGAACATGCAAGTCTGCCTGACCTGAGAACGATTGCCAACTAAAGAAAACAAAATAAAGGTCAAAGAGCCTCAACATGAGTGTCAGTGTCTTAAAGAGAGTATAGTCAGGTAATGCAAACATTGTTTTATTTCCTCTTGTCTGGATCAAGTGCTATGGATAAATAAAGGACATAGCCTGAATATTCAAAGGTGATAACAGCAAAAAAAAAAAAAAAGTACCACTTTAAGATGAAATGAGATCCTTTAGGGGGACAGAGTAAAAGAGAAGATACAGGGTTCCCACTATTCTCTGGAAATCATCTTCCATGTTTTCTCTTTGAAAACCTGATAAAAAATTACATTCTCTCCTACTCTTCTGTAATTATGAACATGATAAATGTATCATAATGTTCCAAATACACCTGCAGATGTATGAACCTCTTTTCTTTCAAAAAAAAAAATAAAGTACAGTATAATAATAGTTTGGTCATGATAACAAACTTTTCCCACTTTCTCTAAGAGACAACCAGGCAACAAAAAAGACCAAACAAAGGCATCTTGTCCTCCCCCCAAATAAAATTCCAAATATAATAACAATAACAGCGAAACTTGACTTAACAAATGGATCAGATTTGGCTTTTTAAGAGTAAACAATTCTTAATTCTATTGTCTACCAACTCTATTTTTTAATTACTTTTAAAGTAATTCAGCCCTTATTTGGTGTCACCTTATTTGGGTAAATTGGAAAATGAATTTAGGTGAATTTTTGAACAACTCTCCAAGATGGCATTTTATTATCCAGAATATTTTGCTGTTTTATTACTGTTTTTAAGGTTTTCCAGGAAGCATGGGAACCCAGAGTGAGCAAGAGAAGACTGACGCAGAAACAGAGGAGTAAAGGTGCAACAAATTGTTGAGTATGGTAGCAGGTTAATAAACTGCATGTTAAACAGTGTGTTATGTAGTTAATAACAACTCTTTTATGCAGCCCCCAAACCATTTTTCTGAATGCACCCCAAGGCCAAAATTGAATAAATAAGGCAATATAATGCGAGTATAATCACTGACTAGTTCTGCAAGGACTGTGAATTCTACCCACACCCTGATTCAACTAACAAAGAAGTGATTACAAAGAAAAAGTCAGTTGCTTTAGAGCCAGAAGCATGCATGTCTTGCCAACCTGACTCTTCAGCCTTGACGACTGCTGGAGCAGAGGCTTTTGGAAGGAAACCAGCTGTTAGAAGACTTGCTATAAACTACACAGGCATCTATACAAGAAGTATAATGAATGTACATACAGGAGGTAGGGGCAGGAATCCTGGATGAGCGCAGTCGACCTTCGTACTAAAGGGTGAAGAGAGAGAAGGGGAATTGGTTACTCACATCAATTATTCAAATGCTTCAATCCAGGATGAGAAAAGATCATCACCGTTTTGTGTTCAGCCTACATCGAAGCAGTGTTAGTAGACCTTTTTGAAAAGTCAAGTGAAGCACTTTCATTTGGCACTTTAAGGTGAATATTCAGGATTTTAGTAGTAACAATACTTTTGCATCTTATCAAACCATTTCCAAAACTGATGCTCAATAAAGATTTCACACACCTTTCTGTTAATTCAAGAACTTTTCAAACTCTGAAATATCAACATTAAATTTTAGCATTTTCAAAGATTTCAAGCACCCAAACAGGCTTTTATAGGAATGAGTACAATTTTCACACATCTCAGTGCAGAAAACTCATAAATACTGTGCACCATTCACTTAACCCTTTAATTGGTTAAAAATAAGCCCGTTTGATTATTTGTTGATGAAAATAATGTAAAATGAGAGTGTGATAATACAGAAATAGAAATGCTAATGAAATAAAACTAAATGGTAATTTAACAATTTTCCTTTCTGCAAATATATATGTTTCATTTTAAGGGAGATCAATGCTGTGTCTTTTTAAATAACAACCTAAAACTGGATTTTACACTTTTTATTTTTCTAAGAGTCTACTTGATCTTTTACACGTTGCATCCCTCTGACAACAACTAAGATACATACACACAAAGAAGACGGAAAGTGTAGTGACTTGTTTCCTCATAAACCTCACAAATAAACTTGGAGCTTACTACTTACTGGTAGTCTAAAGTCTTGACCGTTTTAAAAAGGTTAAAGTGAATTCCTAATAAGAAGACTACTGCTTTTAACTTTTAAAAAGCTCTATGCACTGTGCTGTAGAGCAACTGTGGTTGTTGAAGATAAGACCATTTAAAAAAATGAAAAAAATATATACTGTAAATCAGCTCAAAGTCTCTTTTCTACATAGTCACTCTTTGCAATATGACTGCACTCATGTGACAAGTGTCGTCTGTAATATTGAACAGGAAGCACACCAGACTTACATTAAATCTTGTCTATTTTGTTATCATCTATTGTGTCTGTCAGGAATGATACATTTGCCGCTGTCTTTCCTGGAAAGGCCTCTCTTTAAAATGCAAGATGATAA
This sequence comes from Cetoscarus ocellatus, assembly GCA_037902135.1. NCBI lineage: Eukaryota > Metazoa > Chordata > Actinopteri > Labriformes > Labridae > Cetoscarus > Cetoscarus ocellatus. The sequence goes on along the minus strand of JBAMNC010000327.1, from coordinate 1,270,548 downwards.
ATTGTAATAAATACCGTAGATCTTGAGAAAAGGTGGGGTAACACTTACTTTGTCAGATGGTGGAAGAGGAGGGTCAGCAGGTTTGTTGATGGCACAGTTAACGAGGTCCAAAAGCTCTGGATTCAGAGTGCATAACTCGCTTACTTCCAACTAAATCACACATACAGACAGGCAGGAGGAAAATATAAACACAATAACAAAAAGAGATGTCAAATTATAAGACCCAGAGCTATTAGAAGTTTGATGAATATCTCAAAATGGCATTATCAAGGTTGGATATTAGCAACTGCCACGGGCCAAATGCAGGTGTTTTTTTGTTCAGTGTCAGGCAAATTTGCTCAACCTACCAGCCACAGCGTTGAGTAAATACAAATAATATAACTGTGTGGCCCGTGATGGGAACAACATATACTGAATCCCCATCTCCTGCTTGCTCTGCTTTAGTTCAGAAGCAGGATAAAATTATGCCTAATCAAAAAATGAAACCCACTTTCTCCGGCAGGAACCTGTATGACTTACTATGATGAACAGGTTTAAACATTAAATTAGAGATCATCTGACTTTCAGTTAAGGTTTAGATGCAGCTGAATAAACACTACTGCAATTAAGAATCTGTGCAGCTTCAAAATACAAAACTAAATATCTTACTACTATTCTGTTCATAAGCAAAAAAAAGACATATTAAATGTGGAAATTTTCACGCTTCAAGCACATCAACAGAGAACATTAAACCAAAACACCATACCTTTTAACTGTCAGCTTAAAGAGACCCTGGTAAATCTGAGTCTTGTTTTCTTAATTCATACAATATTAAAATCTGAAGTTTAGCTTTAACAAACTCATATAGCCAGATATGATACCTCCAAGAGATGTCAAATTATAAGACCAAGAAATATTAGAAGTTTGATGAATATTTCAAAACAGCATTATCAAGGTTGGATATTAGCAACTGCCACGGGCCAAATGCAGGTGTTTTTGCTCAGTGTCAGGCAAATTTGCTCAACCTACCTATTTGCTTAGAATGTAAAGTGAATTTAAATTAATTGCCATGATGATTTGTTTCAGTGTATCAAGAGAAAAGTGTATCAAGAGAAAAAAAAACAATTTTGGAGAGAAATTTTAACATATCAATTCAAAATAATCTCAAAATTAAAAAAGCTGTTTGCCACAATGCTAAATAAAAAACATGTACAGAAAAATTAGATGCAATATATCATGTCACTGAGGCTTTATTGCAAGGCTATCAATATGGTGTGTCTTGAGATTTTGGCTTGATGTTTGGTGTGACTTGGGCAAAAAAAGTTTAAAAGGACTGGTTTAAACATCATGATATCCAATATGCCAATATTTCCAAAGCAATCAATACTTATACTGAAGTTTTGTGTCGAGAGCACTTTCTGCTTTACTAAAACTGACCAATGGCTTTCATGGTTACAGTCTATTTGTGTAAGAAACGGATATGAACTGAGAAAAACATTTTATTCTTTGATAAATGACACTTTTGATTTATAAAAGTTGGCGCTGAGTGATGATGAGGTAATCATTAAGGTGCATTGTACATTATACAGATTTTACACACAATTTATGAGATATGTATGGCCAATTTGTACCGTCAATGTATCGGCAAAGATTGTTATGTATGCGGATACAGATATTGCAGCGGCAAGTACGAAAAAATGTGAATTCCCAACCCTGATGTCTATGATCATTTTTATGACAATAATAACTTTATTTGTATAGCACTTTAAAAACATAGGTTTACAAAGTGCTTTGACAACAGATAATTTTATCATCACCTGTCATGCATGTTTTGTTTGTTTTGTTTTTTTATGGTGGTTCGTTAGTGAATTTACTGACCTCTTTTCCTCTGCAGATCTTCCTCTCATGCCACTCCACCATAACAGTGGCCTTATGAGAATCCACAGACTTCACTGTAGCCGAGTGGACTCGACCTGTTCACACACGAAAGTCACATCAGACCTGCTCACAGCGTCATTATATTAAAGACTACAGTTTAAGACGTGAAGAGACTTATCTCACCATCACTTCGGCTGATTTGAACTGAGAGACCGACCAGAACTTTGGATAAACTGCTCTCCATTTTGGCTCCTTCTCTGTGCTGTGGGGTGACGCAGGGATCAAAACACAGTTGACGTTAGGGAGCTAACTCCCGCTAACTGCTAATATTCTTCAGTCACAGTGAAACGTGGCCTCGTCTCAGGGGTAAAAATACCCAAAGTTAGTGAAACTGTACAGTTAATATGTCGTTGGTTGGTTTATCTCGTCTTAATAACGATATATTGTCACTCACCTAGTTCGGTGCCAAATTCAACGCCGCCCAATATTTAAACTGGGGTTATTTCCGGTTATAAAATGATTTGATTGGCTCTTGCAAGCGCGTCATCCTCATCTTTCTTCTTCTACGGCTCTTTTGAGGGAAACCCAACTCTGCGATATACCGCCATCACCTGGTCAATGTAATGAGCTCATGATATTGATGTATTGTTAAAGACTGACGTGTTTAAGTATTTCTTTACTGATTAGTTATTAACTGACAGCTCCTTGGGTTGTGAAGAGAAAATAAGAAACATAATTAACTAATTATACAAAAGGAAAAGAGAACAAGAGGAACAGTATGTGGGATAAATTGTTGAAAGGTTTTGCAATGCTATGTAGGCCTTCTGTGCTTCTGATGGCCTTCAAATTGCTCAAAGTACAATTTTATATTTTTACTTCATTACTATACTTTAAATGGTGTTTCATTTCAAACTCTTTGCTTCCATAGATGTAATACTTACTAAAAAGATGTTTTTTCATGGGAAAAATACACAAAATTTCTGATTTTATCATTAAAGGACAAAACAAGCGCTTTAAAAATGCAAAACTATGACTAACAGATTGTACAAAATACATTTTTCCTGATATCTGTTCTGTTGTATATCATCTCAGGGACAAATTGCAAATCTGTAGTTTTGTTATTTGGTTTGTATTCATGTGTTTTATTTGGTCCCATTACAATGAAACACATAACTGGCTGACTCATCACCCCTTTGCTTTTATCTTATTTGCATGACACAGAAGAGTGTATTCAAAATATTCATACTTTAAGTACAGTTAAAATTAGGTACCATTTACTTTTACTTGAGCAGATTCATATAGAGCTACTTTAAATGATCAGAACCCACTTTCCACTTTCCACCCTGAGTATTAGAACTCTGCCATGTGCATAAACATATTGTCTGCTCAGAACAGGGCACTTTAGTTTGTGAATCCTCATGACTCAATTTTAGATCTCACCGATAACCTGTTTCTCTGGACTTGTGCCTGAGTACCATGCAGATCTACCCTCACCTTACAACCCCTGTTGAACTCCAAGGTGCTCAGATGGGGTCTGCAAACTCTTCCACAGAGCAGGTTAAGCATGAAGTTTATTTATTGATATTTTCAACAATCATTAATGTTAAATTATCACACCCCTAAACAATCTTGCCTGAATGTCTTTGTCTCATCTTAGGTATTTATGTAACTTTTTGAGGAAAAACAATGTATTTTTATCTTGCTGTCTTTTCTTTAAAAAAAGGAGAATAGTTTATTTCCCAAGTAAATCATTACTTCTTTGTTTTTCCTTTTCAAAACATTTTGATACTTTTTAAAAGGAATCTCAGACTTTTAACAACAGTGACTTTATGCCCACTGTCTTGTTCCCCCTTTAACTCCAGAAACTGTTACCTGAAAAATAATTTTTAATATCTTCATGGAGCTGAAATATTTGCTCCATGGGTAGCAGAAGTTGACTGAGCTAAATATTATTTGCTTGTTTGTTTTATCATTCTGCGTCTTCCCTGAAGTCCTTTAGCATCCCCACGGGAAGGCCCACCTCACACTTTGAAAAAAACAATCCTCTTTTGTCATCATCAAGGGATATTTTTCCAGAGCACACATTTTCTGAAGGTGAAGCAAGTAACAGGGGAAGGGGGGCATTTTTCTAATGTGTTGGAGTGATGAGGGGAGTGAACAGGCTGTAGACACATATTTATGTTTAAAAACCTTTAGAGAAGTGTATTTTCCATAATGTGAGATCTCTAAAAATAACTTCTAATCTTGACACCTCACAGCTGTAATAAGATGTTTTTGGAGCCCTCTGGTGGTGATCGGGCCCTAAGCAGCCACTTACCTGTCCCATGCCTCAGGGCTGTCTCTGCACCTTTTCTATATTTAACAGATTTAGCTTTTCTTGACACATAAGTATCAGGAATTAAGCTGATGGTTGCTTCAACCTAAGATTACGCTCACATCTCTAGGGTACAAATCTTACATGTTTACTGATGATACCACATGGCTTCAGTACCAGTTGTTCTGATCCATTACTATCTTGTATATCATCATGTGACCACACACTCCCAGTGTTTGTCCACATGCTTCATCTCTCCCCACACCCACTACAAACCAGGCAAAACAGCTCAGTCCCCCGTGACATCAACAATCAGGGACAGCTGGGGAATGACCCACAATGCAGTTCAGCCTTGCCTTCAGCGTGGGAGGCATCCCATTTTTCCTTTTTTCTTTCTCTGCGCCCCCCGGCCTCCCCTCTCCTTTGTGCCTACACCCTCTCAGCCTCCAAACCTCCAACTATACACAAGCTGGACTTATGTATACACATTTCCCACAAGCGAACGCTGACACATGACAAATCAAAGGTCTAATAAACAGCTTATGCTGAACAATCCTCCCCCCCTCCACACCACCTCCACCACCAAAGGATGAAAAATAAACAAATCCCTGTCGGCTTGGCCCGGCCAGGCCATTTGGTGGGTCTGTCTGTCGGTGACTGGGTGGCCCTCGGCTGCTCGGTGTGAGGCCTGGGATGGAGCCACAACTGTTTCCTGTGAGCAGCCCAACCCCCAGAACTTCTCCACAACTGTCTTAGTGGGTGGTATTCCCCTCCTCCCTTTTTTTCCTCACATCCCCATAAACTCCTACACCCTCCCTCTCTACGTCAGCACACGCTCCTCCCTTCTTTTTTCTCTCCTCCCCTCAGTCTGAGGACCCTTTCTCAGATTCAGTCCAGTGTTGAACGCAACCTCAGCAGCCACAAGCAGCTTCTGAATCATCTGTGCCATAATTTTGTAAAAGATCTCTCATCTCTGAATGCGTTTGATCCTGACTTGTGCTTTTGTTCACATGTCAGCTCTGAAAATGAATCAGCTGTAGAAGTTTGACACTTAGAGTGAGCCAATGTCATTGTCTAAACTCAGTAAACCTTGAAAAAAATACTGAGAGACAGGAAACAGAGATTCTTCATTGATCCCCAGAAACATGAAGAAAACAACATGTATGTGAAAAATTACAAGTTATGATATTAAGTGGCATGGTTCGAGTTATAGCAGCAAACTCTGTAAACAGCTGGGGGTGAAAGAAGTACTAACATAATTTACTCAAGTAAAGTACAGTTACTCCGAAACCAATTTAGCTCAAGAACAAGTAAAGGAAGCACTCTAAGACTCAACTTATGAAAAAGTAAGAAATGTGCTATAAAGTACAGAGTATTTTGAGAACATTTGTCTGTGCTAAAAGGACAACTGCTGGAATGTGGTTAGTGAACCACTAATTTGTAGCAGTATATTAGCTGTTGTTTCTGACAATACTCTGAACTACATACAACTTTACATGCAACCAGTACTGTGTGTAATCAAAATCACCACACTTAACAAATTTGGGCAAAAAAAGACACATTTCAAAGCACCAGTTGGCCCTTGCAGCATATGTAATATCTTTTAGTTAACTTTCAACTAATCAATCAATCAATCAATCTTTATTTGTGGCTATAGTGCCAAATCATAACAAATGTAATCTCAAGACACTTTACAAATGAGTAGTTTGATTCATTACATGAATATTTTTATAATCTTAAAAAAAAACTAATTGTTAACTAGAGACTGATGTTGATCTACTTAGCAGCATATACCTGAACTGCAGTTGAACTGGGCTTAATCAATTGAAAATTGAGAATTGACTCAAGCAGGTTTGTCCACTGCACAGACCTTTGTTATGGGAAATTGATATCAGTTAAAAAGTATTTTGTTCAGTGAGTCATAATTTTTTACAAGAAAACCGCAAATGAATATATAATTCTAATATATGAATATAAACTTTCCCCTGATAAACATTAAAACATGTAAACTTAATCTGAAATGGATTTGTTTGCACTTAATGATGATGATTAAGTGTTTATTCCAAATATTAACAGCCTTTGTGTAGAAACTGTGCTACAATAGTTTTGATTTGATGTAAAGTGCTCCAGGAAAGAGTGTTGTGATACTAACCTTGGTATTGGTATCAGTGTTTTAGTTTTAGAGGTGACATTTAGGAAATGCAGTGAAGCAAAACTGTCCTGTTTCACATCATTGACAACAAATGGATTGTTGAAACTGGGGGGGGGGGGGGGGGGGTTCTTCTCAGATGCTGTCACGTTACGAGCTTCAATGGCATTTTGGTACATCATAAATCATGATACATTTAAATTTTTTTGACTTGTTGTAAAGTACTTCCACGTGTTTTTCTGTGTTCATTTTATTCAGATTTAAAATTCTGGTGGTCATTATCCATGAACTGGCTCTTATACAAGAGTCAGTGAAACAAAACATTTAAAGTGGCAGACATAATGCTGACTGAACAAGAACTATTGACTGGTCACTGTGCCATCGTAGTTGAAAATTGCCAGACAGTGACAGTGCAACAATGAGTCAAGAAGAAGGGTCAAACTGTTTTTTTTTTTGTGGTTGTGTGATTGGTGGAAATCTTATTTCTTTAACAGTATGGATGCATAAATTCTAATATTTGTGATAAACACTGGATTACAGAACTAGTCAAGTGTATAGGGGTCAAATCGGTGCAAAAGTTGAGTAAAAACATGTTGTTTCCTGTACTCAACTTTGTTAATCATCGTTAGTATTCTGATGAATGTCTCTTAAGCAAATATTAGTCCAGAGCAGAGGTTGGCAACCTGTGGCTCTTGGGGCCATATGTGGCCCTCCTTGTCACTCAGTGTGGACCACAAGTCAGTTTTGATTTCAGGGAATTGTAAACATGATGAAAATATGACAAAATTTGCCTTGGAAATATGACAAATAAAAATATTTCACTTAAAATCTTTGATTACTGCTACATATTATGTTCTTTGCAAGAAATTAGAGGTAAGGTATGCATACATATTCTTCCTGTAAAACTTTATCAGAAGAGTCACTTAATCTATTCTCTTAATTTAGGCACAGTTAATGAATTGCATTTATTAGGTAGTATGAATCAGCTTGAATCCTGTCTATTTTCATAAATTGAGCATTTCTGTTTGCATTTGAGTTTTAGTCTATTATAAATGATAGAATGAATCAAGGTTGGAGCTATATTTGTGCCTTTTGTCAAATTTAGCAAGCATAAATGCAAATTGAGAATATCCTACAGTTATAACAACTTGTCCCTTTGGCAGTAAGCATAACATTAACATGGTCCCCTCAGTAAGCAAGAAACAGACAGAAGGAATAACACTCACAGGACAATAATATTGTACAAGGTCTCTGCAACCTGAAAATGTATGATATCAAAGCATTGAAAAGAGATTAACTTTTGAAAAGCAAAACAAAACAAAACAAAACAAAACAAAACAAAACAAAACAAAACAAAACAAAACAAAACAAAACAAAACAAAACAAAAAACAAAAAACAAAAACAAAACAAAAAAACTCACTGCATACTTAAATATTATGCCCACAAGGTTTAATGTCTCAGAGACCTTTGATCTCATAACTCAAAGTCGATCAGTTCATCCTTGAGCCAGGGTTAAAGTAGATTTCAGAACTCACAGTCTCCCACATTACAGTGATTGCTTTCATAGAGGATCATCAACACAGTCCTGGGCTGCTGCTCTCTCAGTCTGGAGACTCTAGTGGTGTTCTTTTTGAAGATTGAGGACTCTTGTATCTGTTGGCCCCGAGTCTGTTTAACTGCTCGCCTTTTTCCATCTGTCTAACAGCATATTTTCTCAGTGTAAAGAAAATTGGCAGAGGCCACGGCTCTGTTCCCCTATACAGACTAAATAAACACACATGCATACAGTACGTGAGCTTAGCACATTTACAAACCACCCAGGAAGGTTGACAGGCCTGGAGAGGAGCACGAGGGGAACAAAGGAGAAGATTACCCTTACCCTTCTTTTACCCTCTCGATAAGTTTAGATGTCCTTGTCATTCAACAAACAGTACAAAAATGGAGAAAAAAAACAGAAAAAAAAACAGAGGAGAGAACAACTTGTAGAGCCAAGAATGAGGAGATAAAGTATAAAAATGTTGACTTAAGAAAGCCAGATAGAAGACTATGACATGGTTAATTAGCTGATTATACAAAAATATTATAATGCACATTCAAGTAAAAACTGGTACTGGTTTATGCCTGTTCAAATTTTAGGCTGTTTTCACACTAACTTAATGCAAAATAATTTGCAATGAAGCTCCATCACCTGCAGATATCCACATTAATTGCATAAAGCCGTAATATCTGTGCTGATTCATGACACATCACGCCTTGGATGCACATTGTACTAACTTTACTACATCTTGCTGAACCTGCCTGCATAGACGTGCCAAGGGGGTTCGACCTGCCTGACCTAAAAAGCCATTATCATGCCGTGGCATCCAGACTCCTCCCCTCCCCCGTTTACAGCACCAGTAGCTGCCTGAAATGGTTGTCCCTCGCCCCTGAATAGCTCGACCAACGAGACTTCCTATCTTTGTTTTTCATCAGTTGAAGTCCATTGGCTCAGGGTAGCAAGTCCATTGCAGAGCGTAGACATTAAAATCAATGCAGAGTTGATGACATGGCACCAAGCACCAAATACCACAGAGCTGACCTGTAAACTAATCAGTGAGGACCGGGCCCGCATGGGGAAGGGAGCCTTATAATGGGCAGGAGCTGTAACAAGCTATCTCAGAAAGACTGTAAGACTTTTTGAACATTCATGATTCTAAACTTACCGGAGCAGTCATCAAAAATCAAACTAAGACCTTCATTAAGGGCAGAATATGGAAGAGTGGACATTTATGCAAAGCTTGATGAAAATTCTTGTTGGAGATGTTTTCTTGGCAAGCGACAGATGACTACAATGCTTTGTGACCTTGACTTCTGACCTACGTGCTTTAGGTCAGATTGGACATTTATGCAAAGTTCAAAGAAATCATCAATAATACATACAATAATAATTTCCTTTTTATATCACTTATTAAACAAAGATTCACAAAGTGCTTTGACCACAAACAAACAGACACAAGGAAACAAACTTTGGACATTTGTAACTCAGTTACAGCTGAAGAACTGAGACATTCATACCCAAGTAACAGTGATAACCCAAACAAGAGAAGAAACCAAGCCATATAACATGATACACCACTGAAAGCATAAGAACTCCAAAGATATTGTTCCCATTAGATCCTGTTCCTGAGACTCCATGACCTCAAACTTTGTTCTATGGCCCCCAAAATATAATCCCTTAAAGCTTGAGTCAGGGTGGGGGTTTATGGAAAGTTTGATGAAAAATGATAAATATGAGACTCTATGACCTTCACTTCTAACCTATGACCTACAAATTGTAATCATATCATCCGTTAATGTCAGCAGACAGTTGTTGGATAGAAGATTGAATAAAATCTGTCTGTGTTGCATTTCATAACACGACCAGCAGAGGGCAATGTAGCAGCAAACTGAAGCAGCAGTATTGGATAAACTGTCAGAAAATCAAAGGTAAGAGAAGAAGGATTGATTTCTTTTCCCTTTTCTAACTGTAATTTCTCACAGTGTCAATCAGTGGATGTCCTGCTGTGATTAACTGTTCCTTAATAGAAATATGAGTGATTCCTTGTGAACTACTGCAGAGGGCTCACAACCTCCTCCAGCCAAGCAGCCAAACTGAGCAAATAGTGAGTGAGTCATTACAGCATATTAGTATTCTTGGCATGTGGAGATCCACTAAAACATGCCAGTAATCCATCAAAGTCTCTGGCCATTCATTTAAAAGGTACCAAACCGTAATCGTTCAGTAAGCAGTTTATTCACCTCCATACACAACAAACACCACCTTTAGTTTGCCCAGCTGGCAATTTTATTTCATTTTTTCAATGACTGTAATTTGTTTATTTATTTGGTTTGTGCAGTAAAGAGTGGTCGGAGGGGAACTCACAGCTGCAATAACACTACAGGGGCAGCTATGTGCTCAGATAAGCTGATTTACAATGTAACAACAACAACAACAAAAACAACAACCCTGTTCAAGATAGAGGAAACAGATTTAAACATTAATATGTTATGGAGTTATTAAAGTTCTTTTGTGGCCACAGGTAAGATTCATGTTTCAACAACATTTTTTTTTACAAACCTCATTTCCAATGAAGTTGTGACATTATGTAAAATGAAAATACAACGGGTTACAATGATTTGCAAATCCTTTTCTATCTAAATTATATTGGATACACAACAAATAAAAGATATTTAATGTTCTGACTGATAAACATCATTGTTATTTATTTGGAAATATTCACTCTTTGAATTTGATGCCTGTAACATGTTCCAAAAAAACTTGGACAAGGGCAACAAAAGACTGGAAAAGTTAAGGAATGCTCATAAACACCTGTTTGTAACATTTCACAGGTGAACAGGTTAATTGGAAACAGGTGATCAGGAACATCCCTGAAAGGCCTCTTTGTGAACAACTGCATGAGCAAATAGTCCAATAATTTAAGAACGACGCCTCTCAATGTACAGTTTCATGGAATCTCCAAAGAGAGTCTGGATAAATCTCTTCATGTAAGCAGCAAGGCAAAAAAATAACATTGAATGCCTGTGACCTTCAATCTAAATTCTCATTTCGATGCTGTTGTATTATTCAACATCAGTGATCTCTATTTTATAACCATTATAGATGTTAGCATAAATATTCGATTAATTGCTTTTTTAATGGTTGTTTTTGATTGTTCCTCTATAAAAAAACACCTTTTCAACTACATGGACATGAGGACTCTCTTGAAAATGAGATGCTGCATCTCAAGGGACTAACTTCTAATAAATGTATTCAGCAGAGACAAATATGATGAGGACAGTTTTATGATTGATCCATGGCTCTGTCACTGGTTTCAATTCTTACTTTAGTCCACTTGTCTCTGTCCACCTCCCTTTCTTCATCCACACACCCAACACAGCTTTTGTGGATGGCTGTTCAACGTGAGACTGGATCTACTCGAGATTTACAACTGCTAAACTGTTTTTTTCTCTGCCTTGTTACTGTAAGCTCTGTACAGACGCACCTTCCTGCAGTTTGGTTGGCCCAGTGCTGTGTTCATGATGGATTCATGTTGAGTTTTGGATATATGTATATATGTATATATGTATTTTACATATGTATATATGCATATATATGTATCTATAAAATGAAGAGTTTGTCTTCAGCCTGCTCTATTTTAATGTGTCTTGTGATAACCCTTGTTATGAATTGGCGCTATAAAAATAAAGATTGATTGATTGATTGATTGATTTAATCCCTCAAGCCACACAGCATTAAAAGCCTACATCATTATGTGAAAGGATTTTACCATGTGAGCTAGGGAACACTTCAGAAAACTTGTCAGTTAACACAGTTTATCATTACATCTAGAAGTGCAAGTTAAAACATGTCAAACAACATCATGAAAGTGAAAGCCATATATCAACAACACCTAGAAACCCTTCTCTTGACCTGAGCTCAGCTGATATCCCTTAAAGTTTAAAAAAGACTTCTCTGGCAAACAAGATTAAGACAAAATGTTTGAATCAATTAAAAATCTAGTTATTTGACACCAAATGACATGGAGTTCACCTTAAATGCTGTTTTTTCAACTGTGGCATTAGCCCATAAATTCTATTCTTAAGACCAATGAGTTCATTTATTCTAGCCATAAAGATTGAGATCCTGCAGGCCTGCTTACAGCCTCTATAAGGGAACACCAGTGGAAACCACAAACCATGAATAGAGCAGATACGTGTCAGTGTGCTTTTGAAATTAATCCTTAAAACCCAACATTTTTTTCTTTTTATGGAACTTAACAGAGAAGTCATATGTTTGCTTTCACAGTGCAGGGTAAAACATGTGGACCCCACAGCTTTCAAAGAAAAACTACAACACAATCCAGAGTTTTAGAGCCTTCACTGAAACCACAATAATGGGATGCAGAGGAAAATCTGATTAAATCAGTTTAATTATCTCATAAAGGATAAATATCTATCTGTAAAAATGTGAAGCATTACAGCTTGTTTGCAGTTCTATGCCTGCATCTGTCCCTCCTTGAAGTTGTTGTTCATTATCTCTGCCATGTTGGTTGTTTGTCTGTCTGTCTTAGAGCATGATAGCTCAAAAAGATGTGAACAGATTTTTATGAAATTTTCAGGGAATGTTGTTCATGACACAAGGAAAAAGAGATTAGATTTTCGTGGTGAATCACCATGCAGATCCAAGAATTTGTTAACATCCCAAGATAGGGCAGTTTGCTTAAAACTTACAGCTTTCAGGTATCTGAACACTCCTAGTTCTTTCATAGCTTTATGAGATTGAATTGCACTAAAAGCATTGTTAAAAAACAGTACAATGATTTTCTCCACAGTGCACAAAATAAGACACGAGTAAGGATAATACTTACATTTTGAGGGATTTTAATCCTGAATCCCAAAATTGTTGTAAACCTGTGACTAAGTTTGTTTGGACCTTGTTTGCCTGCATTTGTGATTTGTGAAACAAAAACAGCACTCAAGTGGTAGACTTACTGGAAAGTCGCTCTGACTGATAAGTCAGTGAGCTAAAGGCATACTGTCAATCAGTAGGCTATATGAAGTACGGAAGAAGAACTATGGCAGCACACAATGTCAAATATACATGGTGGGAGTCAGTGTTTGTAATATGATAGCGGACTAACAGTTTATATCACAATTTATATCCTTTCTTCAGTGTTACATGTTAAAAAAAATTTCAGTAGCATCAACTAAAGAACTGAGAGCAGCACTGTAGCACACAGAAGTGAATATGAAGCAGAGTCACTATACACACTACGATTACACCAGAGAAAAAAAGTCTTAGAGTTTCATCTCTGTTTCCAACAGGGCGTGAGACGGCTCTCTGGATACGCAAGAGACCCGCTGGTGATTGTTTTGAAGCAGATACTCTACAGAACTGTGATAATGTGCGTGGAAACAACACTTCCAATATCCAGACACACATTTGAGTTTGTGTTATTCCCCGGTACAATCAAATGAACTTCTCCCTCTGCAGCGGTTGTTTTTATCAGTCTTGTCAGGTCTCTCTTTTCCTGGTTCGCGCTGGTCGCACACGATGATGTCATCAGCCCTCCCCACTTGCCTCGGTGAATAACCCTGATAACTGGCTGCTGCATTCAGACATGAATCTGGGGGTGGGACTAGGAAATTATCAGTTATCAGATAAAGTCCCAGTAAAAAACTCGGCTGTTTGTGTTCACATATGGCCCAGACAATGTCAGAATAATTTCAGGGTTTTTTGCAAGTGTGAATGGGTTTTAAAAGTGTTTTACTCTTGTGTTTGAGCTAAAAAAAATCATGAAAGTTAGCTAAATTCGTCAAGATCGTCACAAAGAAGAAAACATGATTTTCAAATTTTTGGTCTCTACAGAGCTTATTTAACAATGATTGAAGACTACAACAAAAAATCCCACAGGCTTTTAGTCAAGAGAACCAGTGCAATGCTAACATCTGCATATGCCTACAAAAATACGTCATCCCTGCACAACTCTATTTACCTATTTAACTTAACAATTTATAGAAACTTTAACACCACCACTGGCTTACATTATATATTCCCCACTGAAACAGCTCAGTAACAGACTACCTACGCTGTAGTTTTACTGTGAGCGACCTGTAAAAGTGTTAATACCATTGTTTGCTTTTCTTTGGCATACATAATGATTTTGGAGACCATGCGACAAATGATATTGAAAAACCACACGTATGCATGGTGTCAATTAGAGTTTATCCTCTGGTTTGCCTAACTTGCTGCAGAGTATCACTCTGCCTTATTGCACTCCAGCCTGCCCCCCCTCCTCCTCTTCTCCTCTTCACCACATGAAATGGCTGTCTGTGCCAGCCTAGCGCTGAGCCTTCATTAGCTTTTACTACCCCACTTGGATGTGTTTAGCTTTGCTCTCTTTCTTTGCCTCTGTGTTAGTGTGTAAGTGTGTGTCGCCCTCTGTATGTGTCTGTGTCTGCATATGTTTAATTACCAACTCCCGCCCTACCTTTGGAGTACCCTTCAATGCCATGCCACCATATCATTACACTGTGGCTACAATTTAAACTTCACACACACACACACACACACACCCACACACACACCCGCACACACACACACATACCCACACTAACAGACCCTGGCTGGCCTGCAAATTGTAAAGGGGAGACAGTGGGGTACTGTAGAGAGCCGCTTTAGCTCCTTTCTTCCCCCCTAAAATGGGGTTCACAAATGAAAACACACACGTAGACAGTGATGAGGAGGAAGAATTTTAAAAGAACATGTCAAAAATGCAACACAACAGAGTACTGCAGCTCCATGCATCAGGACTGATATGCAGCTACGTCTGGTGTTCAAACTGTTATTGTTTGAACCAAACAAACCACTTATAAACACAAGGCCTCTGCCTTACGAGGCTCATATTTAGGCCCTTCTGTAAACAGAAAAGCACAGAATGAATCAATTAAAAGGGCATTACGCTGGTTCCTGTTTATTTAAAACATGTTTACACTATATGGGCCCTCCCGCCTGTCTGCATGATTGCCTGGAACTTCGTATCCCTCCTCCTTCTCCTCCACCTCCTCCTCCTGCCACCCCTCAATAGGCCCGGTCACGGCCAAGGTATATCAAACACACACACACACATACAGGGGGCATAGATTACAAACACATTTGTTATGTTTAAGCACACACTCTGTAAATATTGATCTCTTTCTTCCTCTGTTTCTGGTGGGCTGATTAGAAGAACTTGGTCCAAGTAACTATCCGGTGCAATCACAGTGCAGAAACACGTATAAATACAGGCAGCAGCAAAGAAACTCTAACTCCCACAGGAGACCTCCACCGATAGAGCATAGTAAAAGGGAGCAAATGGTTGTGTAACTGAAGGGGATCAATTCTAATCCCCAATTTGGATAATGTTGGAACATTGTGTTAACTGTAAATAAAAACAGAATTCAATGATTTGCAAATCCTTTCCCACCTATTTTCAACTAAATACACTACAAATGCAATTCATTTAATGCTCAAACTAATAAACTTTATTTATTCACTTATTATTGTTTTGTTTTTTTTTTTACAAATATTCACTTATTTGGAATTTGATGCCTGCAACACATTTCAAAAATACTGGGACGAAGGCTTTACACAATGTTGCATCACCTTTTCTTTTAACAACATTAATTTGAGAACTGAGGAAACTAATTGTTGAAGCTTTGTTGCTGGAATTCCTTCCCATTCTTGCTTGATCTACAACCTCAGTTGCTCATCAGCCTGGGGTCTCTACTGGTGTGTTTTGTTCTTTATAATGCACCACAATGGGAGACAGATCTAAACTGCAGACAGGCCAGTCTAGTACTTGCACTCTTTTACTATAAAGTCACACAGAATGTAGCTTGACTTGCTGAAATAAGCAAAAACACCTCTGAAAAAGGCGTTGTTTGGATGGCAGCAAATGTTGCTCCAAAACCTTTGTATACCTTAGCAGTATTGGTGCCTTAACAGATTTGCAAGTTACCCATGCCATGGGCACTAACACACCCCCATAGCATCATAGATGCTGGCTTTTGAACTTTACACTAAAAACAAGCTGGATGGTCCTTTTTGTCTTTAGCTCTGAGGACACGTCTGTGATTTCCAAAAACAATTTGAAATGTGGACTCATCAGACCACAGCAAACTTTTCAACTTTGTGTCAGTCCATCTCAGATGAGCTCAGGCCCAGAGAAGTCGGCGGGTGTGGTTGTGACGAATTATGTGAACTGATTATGGTTTTCTGAAGTGTTCCTGAGCCTACGTGGCAACATCCTTTAAAAAATGATGTAGGTTTTTAATGCAGGCTGCCTGAGGGATCAGAGCTTCTTTGTGGACAGTTTTTGGGCTGGAAACTAAAAGCTGTATTACCTGGTGACTAACAGGAAGAGAATTTAGGGACGCTGCACTCGTGAGTCTCTCTCACTAGTGTCTGTGCTGCTGTTAGCTCTGCAGCCTCACAGAGTGTGAAGATGACGTAACATTGAGTTGCATTCAGACACAGGTGCCATTTTGACAGGCTTTCCTCTGGTTTACTTTAGCTGTGTACTTGAGTAACTTGACACTGTCTGTACATATGTAGCAGGTGGAAAAAATGGATGAACAGCACAAAGTTGTTAAAGGAGGGGATAAACTTTCCTACTGAGGAAACAGAATTAACGCCCAAAAACAAGTACACACAGATAAATGTGCTTCCTCAGTTAAGTAAATCAATATATGAAATATGCTCAAGACTGAATCATGACCACAATAATCTACTGCCTCCCACTTATCAGGACAAGTATTTTGTGTTAAAATTGTGCTCTTAGGCTCCACTTAACAGTAAGCTTCAAAGTTCAGTTTTGAAACAATGACTGTCCCAAGATATTTGTAAGGCTGCACTCTGTTTTTCCTCTAAAATCAATGATCATGTCTTTAGAACTCATCTGGAGGTAAGACTCTTCACAACACTGTCACAAAATTATCAACAACAGGGCTGTGACCAGACTCATTTTCATTCAGCAGACTTTTAATAACAGAATCATCAGCATATTTCATAGTAGTCTGTTTAAAAAAACCTACTTTCAATGACCTTGACTTTTGCCAGGTTTTGTAATTTAATGAAATCACAACTAGGCGGCTCATACGGTTTTGAACTGTAATAGGGCCTCCGCCACAAAATTTACATGTATGCCTTACTCAATATTCAAAGTGATAATGTTTTGAGCCATTTCTAATTTCCCAAGGAGGAATTAACCCCTCTTCTGACAGGGGAAATTAGGAGGAAAAATAATTGACTCAGAATGTGCTAAGAAACACTGAAACTAGGTCACTTGATGGATTTAGAGGTTAATTAAAATTCCAGTAATGGATTCAGTTTCAAACCAAGAAGCACTTCTGGACTATGATGAGATTAATTTTTAGATCCTTAAAGAGCTACATCCTTGTGTTCTGATTTAAAGAGAATTTTTTCACTGAAACAAAGCATCGCTGTGGATGAAGGGGAAACAATCCTCACTCCCCAGATTTGTGTGGTATGTCACCCTGAAGACTGCTTTCTCACTGGCTTTACCGCTAATTCCCCCATTCTTCTCTGCTGCGCTTAGTGCTAAAGTACAAACACATACACCACCCCCTGCTTCACACAGACATGCATGCCAGTGCATGTTTCTACACACACACACACACACACACACACACACACACACTTTTTCTTTACTAATCAGCCCTATTGAATTCCTGCAACAATGGGCGCCCATCCTCGGGCCACCCAAGCAGTGCACACACACACACCCACACACACATGCGTATATACTCACACCAGCATCACCAGATCACGGGTTCAGTCTTTTGTTCCCTCGTTGTGTTTTCTTTTGCTCCATTGATCTTACCTTCACACACAGGTCAGGAGTTGGCATTGCAAGATCAAGTTATCAGGACAATTAACCACCCCACACACTCATCCATACTCAGACACCACAGATACATCAACTGCTCATGTGTTACTGTGTAGAAGAGATTAGATTCATATTTTACTGTATTAACACTACAATAATAGTAAATGTTGCTATGTTGTTTCCATCAGGGATCTGCATGGTTAGCAGGCAAAACGGCTAAAGTTGATTTAGTTTTAGTCAGAATCTCTATTTTGTTAAAATCATTGCTAATATCTTTACACTAGGGATGCCCCTATCAGGCTTTTCTAGGACAGTCACCCGTTTATTGAATTGGCCATACCTACTGATCATGTTTCTTTTTTTTTTGAATAACTGGTTGAGTGTTTACTCAACAAACAATACAACAAGAGCTCATAGAGCAGTGCAATAAAGTACCCTACATCTGAAACACACAATGAAATGATTCATTTATTACTCGATTTTATTTATCTGAATTAACAAATGTTTTGACACATTAACTAAAACTATTAATTCAGTCGAACAGGCATTCATTTCTATTATTCATTTTACAGAGCTAATCTGAACATATCACAATGTTTCTGACCAGACCTCAAACACATCACTAAACATGACATGCATATGTTGTGTAGCAGCATGTAGCTTTATTAGCTTAGCTGATCAACGCTTGTCCTGCTGGTCTCAGCTTGAAAGACTTCAACACTGTTATAATATATTTGACTAAAAGGACTGAACACAAAGTTTTGTGGATTCTTCTACGGTTTTTTTAACAGATCCCAAAGCTGCAGACAAGTGAATGACATCCACAGTATGAGATTACTCAACAGGTGATTGGTGTTTATGAGTACAGGCAATAATTTCAACCAGCATTTGACGCATGAACTCACCAAAAACATGAAGAATGTGAGCATCTGACCCGTAATTATGGCACCAACTATCTGACTGTCATTGTTCAGCCAGCTACTCACGTGCATCCCAGTTTTTTGTGTCTTCCTGTTTAGTTTTCAATGGGGGGATTATTCATATTATCGTTTTTGAGATTTATATGCTCTTTAGTGTACTTAGCATGTCTCCTCGGTGTGATAGAGCACCTTCATAAACAAAACAAAACAGAAAGTCTGCATTAAGACCTCTCCCCCTCTTTGCGGCAGCTGCTTAAAACATCTTGTTTACCCTTCCACCAAATAAACCTACCAGTGTGACGTCCTTCCACTGTTTCAGTTTTAGCCCATTGGCTCATGGTCATAAGCCCAGTGCAGAGCGTAGACGGTAGAATGAGTGCAAAGTTGCTGACAGCATGGCACCGAACTGCATTGCATTGACTAATTACCACAGCATAGACCTGTAAAACAATCAGAGCAGACTGGGCCCACATGGGGAAGGGTGCCTTAAAGAGGCAGAAGCTCCAACAGAGAGAATACAGCACCATCAGGGGCGCTCTGTACATGAAAACTAGACATTTTTTAGCACTAATGTTTGCTAATGTACCCGAGAAGTCATCCCAAATGAATATATGAACCTTATTCAGGGCAAAATATGAACTTTAAAGTTCAAAATTATTTGGATAGCATGGATACTTGTTACGGTCGTGACTCATGCATGTCTTTTTCTGTCACCGGCGACAGTTTGGTCTGTAGAACAAGCTGAGCAAAACCCTGACATGTGAGGGGATTTTATAAAATCTCCCTGGACATAATTTTACGACCAAAAAGGAGGACATGTCTGGGCAAAAGAGGACATATGGTCACCCTAGCTAACCCTAAAAGGGCGCCTAAAGTGGTACAACAGAAGTCCAAGCCGTAGGAGGGAGCAGCAGCTACTGGGGGCAGAGAAGGTAAGAATATGTCAACTCCTGCTGTGGCATTCACAAGCGTGTTGGATCAAAATGTGGACATTTTTAAGTAATGCATCAAATTTTTTTGACATACCTGACGAACATCAGCATTGCTTAATTGACTTTAACTTAGTTCTGCGTATCCTGACTTGACGCAGCTCAACGTTCTCTTTACGTCTGCAAAAGTTGCCAAAACATTAGTGAGAATGAAGTTTATGGGTTTTGATGACACAGCAAAATCTGCAAGTCAGTAGTAACTCTGTCTGTATATGGGTCCACACCACAAAGTGTTGTTTTCATTCTGAGTTCAGAGTAAAAAGTTCAGAGTTAATGATCCTGCAGTGACACCTATAGATTTGATTTACTGTATCATAGTTTTCACTTGTTCTCATCACCAACTCTTTCAACCGAGAGTAAAATTTCAGGGATTTGACTCCATCCAGAGTATACTGAACTCTGTACGTAACTTTTGCCAGCACTAAAATTTGAACTCTTCTCAGAGTTTCCGTGTACAAATCTGAATCTTCTCCTTCAAAATGAAACAAAAGTAAAGCTCAGATCAGACCCATAAAACTATAAAGCTATCCGTCTTATCTGATAAACCTCCATACAACGGCTTCTGCCTGCGGGAAAATCTAACAGTGTGGGGGAGAGAAAGAGTGTGTGGGTTAAAACAACCAAAAGCCGCCTGTGCCATCACATTTGTTTTTGATTTTTTTTCATTAATTTCATCTGGGACATTCAGAAGAAAATGAATGGGTGCAGGAAAGCTTTAATGTCTTGCCTCAGTGTGCTCTTAAATTAAAATGCTTCAGTGTGACAACCACATAAAACAGAATAAGTATTTTGACTGTTAGGATGTGGTGTGCTGGCTTAGCGATTAGAGACACACCTAAGTGAAGCAGCCTTTTTTCAAACAATTTCTCTTTTTATTCTCATATAAGCTCCTCTGTCATTTTTAAACACTACTCTGCTCATAGCTGTTATTATGAGCCCTACACTCTTATTTACCTGATTAGCACCAAATGCATGCCCAGAGCGGCTCCAGCCCGGTCTTGACCCATAACTGGACAGCATGGTTTCATTTCCTTGTCACTGAGCTGTAACATTAAATACAACACGTACACCCTGGATGATGAACATTTTCCAAACAAAATTAATATGTTTCTCATGTTTAGTGCTTCAGGGCAAATGCTGGATTACATACTTAATGAGTTCAATCAAAGTTTGGTTTGTTAACGTGTCTAAGTGTTGAGGTGGCAGTAGAGGTGGACGTGCATGACAGTAACTTCAAAAGACGGAGGTATCAGATTCAGACGTGGGCTGCTGTGCTGGGCTGACAAACGAGGAGCTGTTGTGTGAGAAGCAAAGGAATTTACAGCGTCTACCTTTCATCTACACAGGTGGGCCAGTGTGTGTGCGTGTGTGCACGTTTGTGGGAGGAGGCGAGGAAGTGAATGTGTGTGTTGTGTTATGCTGGAGTTTTTAAAGCTTGCTTAATGCACATGAGTCTGTTGTAATATACAAACCCCAATTTCAATGAAGTTGGGATGTGCAAAATGTAAACAAAAACAGAACACAGTGATTTACAAATCCTTTTTGACCTATTTTCAATTGAATACACTTCAAAGACAAGATATTTAATGTTCAAACTCATATACTTGATTGTTTTATTGCAAATCTTCAGTCATTTTGAATTTGATGGCTGCAGCACTTTCTAAAAAAGCTGGGACAGGGCATGTTAACCACTGTTTTAAATCATCTTCACTTTTAACAACACTCAAGAAGCGTTTGGGAACTGAGGACACTAACAAGCTTTGTTGGGGAATTCTCTCCCATTCTTGCTTGATGTGCAACTTCATTTTCTCAACAGCCTGAGATCTCTGCTGTCACATTTTGCACTTAATAATGTGCCACACATTGTCATTGGTGGCCAGGCAAGTCTGGTACCTGTTCACTATGTTACTATGAAGCCTGTTGTAAAACATGCAGAATGTGACTCGATATTGCCTTGCTGAAGTGACAAGGGTTGTCCCTGAAAAAGATGTTGCATATGTTGCTCCAAAACCTGTATGTAGCTTTCAGTCCCTCACAGATGGGCAAGTTACCCATGCCATGGGCACTAACACACCCCCATACCATCACAGATGCTGGCTTTTGAACTTTGTGCTTGTAATAATCTGGATGGTCCTTTTTGTCTTTAGTTTGGAGGACACAATGTCCATGATTTCCAAAAACAATTTGAAATGTGGACTCATCAGACCACAGCACACTTTTCCACTTTACATCAGTCCATCTCAGGAGAGCTCAGTCAGAGAGAAGCCGGTGGTGTTTCTGGGTGTTGTTGATATTTGGCTTTGGTTTGGCATGGTAGAGATTTAACTTGCACTTGTAGATGTAGAACTGTAGAACTTGTAGAACTGTGTCTTCACTGACAATGGTTTTCTGGAGTGTTCCTGAGCCCATGTGGTGATATCTTTCACAGAATGATGTAGGTTTTTAATGCAGTGCTGCCTGAGGGTTTGAAGGTCACGGGCATTCAATGTTGGTATTCTGCCTTGCTGCTTACTGTAGATGATGAAATCCCTAAATTTCTCACAATTGTATGTTGAGAAATTTTCCAACACTGTTGGACTATTTCCCCCACAGTTGTCCACACGTGGTGAACCTCGCTGCATCCTTGCTTGTGAAAGACTGAGCCTTTCAGGGATGCTCCTTTTATACCCAATCATGAGACTCACCTGCTTTCTTTGCTTTTTGAGCATTCTTCAAATTTCTCGGTCTTTTGTTGCCCCCGTCCCAGCTTTTTTGGAATGTGTTGCAGGCATCAAATTCAAAATGAGTGAATATTTGGTATAAAACAATGAAGTTTATCAGTTTGAACATTAAATATTGTGTTTTTGTAGTGTATTCAATTGAATAAAGGTTGAAAAGGATTCACTTACTGTATCCTGTTTTTATCTACATTTCACACAACGGCCAAACTTCTTTGTATTTGTGAATTAGTTAGTATGTGTTTGTGCATGTTTGTCTTTATGAAGTTGTGGGGACACAGATTGAGGACTAAGCTTGTGGGGACCAAAAACCTTGACCCACCAAAATAATTTACTCAAAGGACTTAATAATGCCTTTCAAAGTTTTTAAGGTTTGCCCCACTGTGCATAAAAAGTGTGTGTGTATTTGTGTGTGTGTATGTGTGTGCATCAATGGCAGAGATTTAGACAGACAAGTCACAACAATGATCCAGGAAGCCAGTGATCCCAGACGCTCTCAGGTGGTTCAGTGCTCTTGTTCAGTGATTCTTTTAGTCTGTTCATTGTTCATCAAGTGGAAATGTTTAGTAAGAAAACACATGCTGTCAAATGTATGCACCTATCAATAGACTGAAAAGCCTGATCAAACAAGCAGGAGTGTGACAGTGTTGTGCAAGAGCTAAGTAATGTAGAGGGATCATTTTTGATATAAATGACTCAGGGAGCAGCACAACATTTATGTCAGGCACAGTAAAGTTAACGGAAGTAAAAACCAAAAATCTCATTCTCTCATGTGTCAGCTGACTTAGTTACATACATGTTTGGTGCTTCAGATTTTGTTTTAAAGTTGTCAAATAATGAGACTGTGCTTATGGAGATAAAACAACGTTGTTCACAGTCACACTTAGGGCCCTATCGTATTCCTGGTGCAAAGTGTCTTGGCATGAGACGTAGGTGTCTTTCCTAATTTCCGCCTGACTCAGGTGTCATTTATACGTCTTCTTGTGGACGCATTAGAAATCTTTGCACACAGCCGCGAGGCCATAACACACTTTACTGAGCATGTTTCACTCACATGGGATGCACAGCAAGCACAACTCTACCGTTAAATATCAGAGCTCAATATTCAATAAACAAGAAAAAAAATGCACACAGGATTCAAGATTTTGTCACAGCAAGGAGCTACATTAATAATATTCTAATGAATCTCACAGATTATAATGCTCACAGATCATAAAACAGGCTGTGCTGTGTTTTTATGTGCACCAACTAATGTAGAGGATTATGCATGGTAAAAACCATTAACAGTGGTAAGCTTGCTGACCATGAGACAACTAACTTTTTATAACATTATGAACATATTTTAATTTATTTATTCATCCACAAATGGGTACTTGTTTTAGTCTCTTTCATGTCCATGCTGATGCTGTGCAGTAGGCTTATAATAGTAGTTCATAATGATATTTGCCAGTAGGACCATCAGAATGTAATTTAGGACTTAAATTATGTTTGTCATTTCTTTGCAGAACTGTTGCTATATACAAAATATCCTGTTTTTCTACTCAGTTAAAAGAAAGTAATATTTTGCTTTTGTTCAGTGTTGGCCAGTCTGACCCAGAATACTAAATTTGGAGTTTGTTTTATCCTTCATCAACCATCAACAGAAACATTATCATCTAATTGAAATTCTCATTTTTAAATTGATTAAACCATTTTAAATTTCCAAATCAGCCAAATGCTGCTATGTTAATGAGCATCAGTCCTCTCCACTTAGGGTTAGGGTTAGGGTCCACTTTATAATTGAAGAATAGATATAGAATAAGGAGTATGGCATTGAGCTACTCTTTTGTAAAGGGTCTTGAGATAACTTTTGTTATGATTTGGCACTACAAAAATAAAGATTGATAGATTTATAGCAGTAGGAAATATCAGATCAGATTTGATCAAATATGGCCATCATTCTGTATTACACGAAACCCTCAGTTTAAGCAGGAACTTGTTTTAATGGCTCAAACAGATGCTGAATCCAAATATAAATACATGTTTCAATCCATTATTGTTGAAGTGTTTCTTTAACTAATGACAGTGTATTGATCATTACTTGTTCATGATTTAAAATTCATCTTATTCAACCTTCATGTAAGTTAGTTTTCTTTTTATTTGCAGATGCTTCTGATTTAATGATTCACCAAACTGAAATCAGATCTTTTGTTTGACACACAACAATGCAGCCATGATAACAGAGAAAGCCCATTCAATCGGTATATTTACCCAACAAACAATCCAGTTTGTTTGTAAGAACTTTGATAACAGCACCGACCCTTGAGCACTTTGCAGACACAACACACGCACACAGATGAAAAGACCGGCAGAGACAAAATAATCACCTTTTCCACTTGATTTATTTTGTTAGTTAAATTTCTATAGCAGGTGAGGGAACATATAACGGTCACACAAGGGTCTTTTCTCTTGAGCATAGTTTTCAGAAGTCACAGTGTTTTAGACATGGACAAAAAACATTTTCAAAAATGACAATGAAGAAGGAAGGGCCAAGAGGAAACTTAAAAACAAGGTGTAACAGTGACACAATCCTACACACCTTCTCCTTCATGGTCCCCCAACCATCCCCTTTTTACTCCGACAGAAAAAATCCTCTGCTCTAAAGTATTGTGAACCCCTCCCTCCCATAATCCCCCTCCCAAAATGCAAACAAAACAAAACAAACTCGGCAACAAATAGATATATTTATATATAATATATATTCACTCTTTAAAAATAGAACTTCAGTCTAAATACTAACATCTGTACAAACTACAAAAATAAATTTTTAATATAAATAATTTATATGGCATGACATTAACAATTTTTCTTGAAATAAACTACAAACCAATGCAGGAGCTCCTCCCCTCAACCCCCCCCTCCCTTTTAACTCCTCGCTGCTGTCTGATCGAACTGTAAATGAAGCATTGCGCTTATGTTTGCTCAATTATTCACAACTGCACAGTAGCTACTTAACTTTTCTTTTATATTTACAAAAGAAACCAAAGCTGCCACTTTTTCAAAATGACATTACAACATAGGATCTGTAATTTTTCCCTGCAATTTAACCTGGCAGTGATGAGACCAATACTGAACAACAACAGAAACAGATTAAAGCAAATAACATGAGAGGCCTACAAAGAAACAAGAAGCTTAAATGAGGTTTGTTTTAGCGAGAAGGATGAGAAATAAAAACAAAGTCAGAGAAGGTAAACTTAATAATGAGACTGAGTCAAAATACAGGGAAACAACTACATGAGTGTGTTATTACCCTAAAGCAGCCAGCAACGACAACAGGACAGAATACTAAGAAATGATAAAATATAATAAAATCACTCCCTTTGCATTGGATTTTTATAATTCCCTTTCAAAATAAAACAATTAGGTGAGTCAAATAACTGTCAACCAAAGAGACAAATTTGAGCTACACCCACTGTAGAGCTTACAAAAACTGCAGACAAATAAAAAATCTTATCACAGCTCCTTCAAGTAGTTTTGAAACTGCAGAGGATAAAGTTTTAAAGTGGACAGATGATGGTAGGAAGGAAAAAAAAACATCAGTCTGTTACTGCGTCTTAACAAAACATTTTCACTCCAAAGTGAGAACTTAATACTGAGCTCTGAATGCTGTGAGACAAAAGACAAGGGGACAACTTGAAGGCACGACGGTTAGTACTATTAGAAAACAGTACGTGTGAAATTCTCTGCTATTTTCTCACAGTGCACACTGAAACACTTAGAAATTCAACAGAGAGAGTCGGATGCATTACAATGTGTACAACGACATACTGACTAAAACCAAAGGGGGAAGAGGGGGGTACTGCATTTTTTAAGGCAAATCACTTAAAATTATTTTGAAGTGTAGCAGCAAAAAAGAAAAAAATACAAATAAAACACTGACATGTATGTTCAATAGCCTAATATCTTAATAACATCTCACTTTTCTGGACACTTTGTACATATAGGACATTTATTATTCTATACAATATGAGGGGAGGAAAAAACTCAACCACCCCACAAAACAAATAATCTTTTACATCTGAACTTTTACACAAGAGTATACCCAAGTTATACAGTACTCTTTTAAATAGCTTCCTTCTTCTTTTTAGTATTAAAATATATACTCATAGATTTATATAGTTCTTAAAATGTCATTTTTCTTGAAATAAATCCTCTCCTTTTGTGTGAAGTCTATGTACAGATAAGAGTTCAAGACGTGATGTGACACCGTGTTTGGCGTCAAGGTGCTCGGGCAAGCAGCCAGCGAAAAGGCAGCAAGAGGGCGGAGAGAGTCTAGCAATCTTTGGGTGCCTGAATCCTCAACCCACCTGCAGGAAGAGAGAAGAGACAAAAGGTAAGACACTGACAAACAAAGAGAAATGGAGGGTTTTATTCCTACATTCCACCTGAATTTTATCATTTGTTTTTTTTAGGATGAAATTCAGGTGAGTCTTAAGTGAACTGGGTGCTAAATCACCTTGCGTTTTGCCAATCTGGTGCCCCGTCTGGCTTTGTGTTGCTTCCAAGTCCTGCAGCTCTAAAGAGTCTCTCTTACATGAAGAAAAGTTTGTTTTTTCACCACAAGTTCTATTAGCAGCCTCAAAGCAGTCCGACTCACTGTCCGTGTCAAAACCTTCATGCATGTAGCCTTGGTAAGCCGCCCCTGGCAGGCTCGGGTGCACAGCCACCGTCACGGAAGCTGTGGCCGTCACCATTGTAACGGGCCCCGTGGTAGAGCCCTGTTGTGTCGGCAAGGCAGAGTTGCTGCTGCTATAGCTTGGCCCTTTAGTCCTGTTTATCTGGGGCCCTCTACCACTGTGCCTGGGACCGCTTTGACAAGTCCTCCCAGGAATGTGAGCTCTGTCGCTGGGTAAGTGTTGGCCAGGGGGTCCCTGGAGCCTCGGGGGGCCTTGCTGTGACTCCCGCTTGTTTCCATCCCAGCAGGTGAGCTGGGAGCCAAGAGGAGACTGTGCAGTATGGGAGGATTCATTCAAGGATTCAATCCTTCCACCTACACCTGTAGTATTCTCCCTGAAAGGCTTCACCACCTAAAACAACAAAAATACAAAATTAAATTTCAGAAGAGCACATTCATTTAAAGATCTTATAAACACTCTGAATCCTGTCTTTGACATGTTAATGTTCTGCATACCGTTAGCTTGGGGAAGCTGGGGTTCTTGCTGGCTTCCAACAGTATGTGAGATGTTGCAGGTGGAGCGCTAGAGTGTGATGCGATGTACGCGCTCCTGTCACAGTACTTATACTCCTCCTCCCCAATCCCTGACGTAGTGGTCACCTCTGAGTAGTACTCCGAGTCTGATGACTCAGAGAAAGCCTGCGTGCGAGATGACTGCAGGTTGTGGTGGCCTGTGTAGTAGCCATGGTGCGTCATGGGTGGAGGCAGAGGTTCAGGGGAAGGTGTGGGCAGGCGGCTGGCATTGTCAACGGGGGTGACCTCGGCTGGAGGGCCCATCATGGAGAGGAGGACCGGCAGGAGGACCAGGCCGTTCAGCATTCCCAAAACAGTCAGGATGGCTAACACAGCAAAGAAGTACCTGCAAGGTGGAAAGATGAGATTTTTTAGTTATTTTTTCCTTTTTGTTTTGATTTATTTGAGGCATTAATGCCTTTCCTCAGATAGGATTTAACAAAAAACACCCAAAAAGGCCTCTTTAGAGGGTCTGATGCAGCTCTTTTCCCCTCCCCTTTGGAAACGCTCAGGTCTGAGGGGGTGGGGAGGCTACAGCATGCTATGATGATGAGCTCTGTCCTGATTGGCTGCCCAAACTATGGCTGATTAGAGAGGGAAGGAGGGGATGCAGACCATACAGTGGACTTTTCAAATGATTATGATGTCTGCTTGTAGCTGTAGCTGAAGACTGTATAGCTATTACATAATAAACTCCAGGAAGTAAAAAACATAGTGTTTTAAGGTGCATTTCTCTGTGAACTGAGAGTTTAGCAAAAGGTGTTGTGGTCTTATGCTCCTAAAGCTCCTTCTAACAGCATTAAAAGCAAACAGCATTGATTTGCAGGACATGGGACCTTTAAGGTTTTAAGAAATTTTGTTTAGTTGTCTGAGAGAGTCAGTTTCACAACATTTTTTTTTCTTCAGTTTTTCTCTTAATGTGTCAAAAATCAGGAGCAAGACCACATTGGCTCTGTGGTTAATACGGACAGGAACACACACACACACACACAGTCACACTTGCACGGCTCCAAACACACACACACATAGTTGGCACATGAGGAAGGGAAGTAGCTCAGGGGAAGAAGTCAGGGAAAGCCCAGTGTTTGTGTATCAAAGGCAGAGGGGGGCAAATCTGATTCCCCGCTCAGTCCAACTAAAACACGCTTTGATGCCTCCATCGCTGCAGCTACAAGACATTTCTCTCGCTCTGTTTTTCACCCACACTGTGTATGTGTGCATATGTGTGTGTAATATTTCTTTTTTTTTTTTTTGGTTTGTGTATGTGCGTGCATCTCAGTGGAGCTCTGAGGAGGCCAGGGGGGTGGAGGCAGGCCACAAGAAAGAGCTCCACAAGAAAATTAGAGAGGACTCCACTTAAACACTAACAGAAAGCAGAAAAAGGGGGAGACAGTGCAATGCTAACCGCCAGCCAGACTTTAAGAGGTAAAAGAAAAAAAAATGATTGCTGGAATGAGGGAGGGAAAACAGCCAACAAGGACGGAGATAATAGCTGGAAACATGCTCCTGACCTCTAAGCGGACTCCTATTATGACAGTTATTACTACTTCATTTGACATAGGTCACTACAGAGGGAAGCGTTCATGGCTTGCATGTTTGGGTGTGATTTCACAACACTTACTTGCACCCATTTTCCCCTCAGTATCTCTGGGATATCCCCCTCCTTATCCTCCGTCCTTGTTTTCTTCCTTTATCAGAAGCATGTCAAACTAACCAATCGTGACATAACACTTCTGGGAGATATTTCCAAAAGCTTGTCCTCTGCGTGGAGACCTGGCTGTCTTTAAGCCACACACAGACTCTAAATCATAACCAGACCATCTTATTTTGTTCATTGCAAAAGAATTAGATCTTTATATTAAAGTTTTTGAATCAAAACTTACACCTAAGTTTCTTAACATGCACCAAAAAAAGGAAAAGAGTGAGAGTTAGACATCGGTGGGACCTCCAACAGTGTCTCACTGTTAGGAATTCTGTTGTTTATATAAACTGTAATCTTTTCCATTTGTTGTCAGGGCCTGGGGAGCCATTTGTGCATGTGTGCGTGTGTGTGTGTGAGAAACTGTGCGTAAGTGTTTACATGTCTGTACGTATGTGCATTTCTTCTATGTGTGTTCCAATGAAAGCTTCATCAGTGTGTGCGAGAAAGTGAGGACTCTGCAGAGCTGAATTAGGCCTGCTGTTTATTCAGTGCATTACAAGGCCAGAAGATGTTTACAGCAGTATATTTATGCTACTCCCCAGCTAGCCAGCTCTGGCTCGCCCCATTCACCCGAGCACAGCTACAGCAACAGCTAAACAAGACCGCCAACGGAGATGCTAGGCCCCCTCTGTCTCACTTTCTCATCAGGGATAGAACAGAAAATAATTCATTGTCTACTTTTGCAGGTTGAGGCAGAATTTAGTTTTGTATTTGCATTCAAAGAAACCAAAGAAAATACAAACATATGTTAGATCTATTGGAGACTCTTATGTTCTTGTAACACAACCCTTTTTTATTTAAATTTTTAAAAATGTATTTAAAAATAGTTTTTATTAGAGACTGAAGTCTTTAGTGAAGCACGTACTTCATAAAAATGCATGTCAACGTTTCTTAAGTCTTTTTTTTTTCCTTTTCTGTACACCAACTCCTTTTTAATGTTGTCCCCAAATCAGTGTTTCAGTTTCAGTATTTTATTTTGCAATATATTTTATATTTAAGTTTTTAAAAGCCTTATTATTGCTGAGGATGTAAATCAATAAGACTTTGCTTATGCTAATGCTGTTGTCTACTCTGCTTTATTCTCTTACTTTTGTCAACAACGTTCCAAAGGCTCTTTTAATAATCAAACAGCTGACGCCAGTTTTCTCCTTTTTACAGTCTATGTTTCTGACACAGCATTGACCAAGTTAGCCCCCTCTTAGGAACAAAAACCAAACAGTTTATTTAACAAAAGTTAGCAAATTGAAAGTCACCAATGACTAAGAATGACCCTTTTATACAAGGTAGCAAATGAATCCCTCTTTGCAGAGGGGATCTTTGCCCTGCTGGCAAAAACTGAAAGCGGTGATTTAATGGAAGGCTGTGCTCCTCTAAAATTTACCCTCAACTGAATATGCTGCTTTTTTCGTTTCCTAAACCTTTCCTTTAACGCATACATTTAAACCTCTTCATCTTAACCGTTCTAACACAAAACCTGCTCGCCCTACATTCCTGCACCCACCCACCCACTACGACTTCATATCCTTGGCAAAGAAGCCACCCTCAGAGTCAGTCTCCTCCTCCTCTCTCTTTTCTGTCTCTGTTTCTACAGAAAAAAAGAATCTGCTCTTTTTATGTCATGGAGGCCTGCTGCAGTCTGTGAGCTCAAGGTTGTGGTTTCGGGTTTGGGCTACAGACCACATTGGGTTGAAAAACATCGAGCTATTCGCCTTTTTTTCCACTCTGACCATGAAATAGTGGTAGAAAATGCACACACACACATACACACATAAGTATGAGCAGGCTAAAAACTCTTACACACATGAAGAGGGGTAGTGATGTCTGTTGGTGGGCTTCAGACCATCTGACGGGCTGACCAGTTCAAATTTAGCTCCGCTTTTTATTACGGCACCCAACATGGAGAGGGAGAATGCCAAACGGATGATCGGAATTTTTACAGATTCCCCTCGTCTGTGTGTGTGTGCGAGAGAGACACATCGCCCAGTGGGTAGCAGAACACTTCCATGTTTACGAGCAGCTGCTACACACCCTTGATGTTTTCCCCATTTGTTGTGCTCTGAGGTTGAGGAGACGAATGTGTGTGTGCCTAGAGTGACAGAACCAGGTGCATATTTGTCACTTTGTGTGTGTGTGTGGTGTGTGTGCATAAATAGGGGTATAACATTTCCACCTGCATCCACCCTGACCCCCCACGAGGCCTCCTCTTGTCCCCAGAATGAGGCTGGACAACTGGCTCCACACAAACAGACACACTAGTGGTGCAAAACCAAAACACTGTCTCCTCTGAAAGTAACAAATGAGCTTTCAGAGGAGTGCACACCAAAGTGTTCTAAGTGTCACATATGTACAAAACTCTGTCTCTCACCTCATGATGAAGTCAAACTCAGAGCCCGCCAGCATGAGCACGCCCAGCAGTGTAGAAATCGCTCCATCAACCACCGGAGCGAACATATGCTCAAGAGCCACGGCCGAGCGCTTGTTTCTGTTGCCAATCGCTGTCAGGAAACCCTGCGGCGGCGGGGGGAGAGGAGAGAGAGGGGTTGGAATGAGTTGGATTTCTTGCCGATCACACAAAACTTGTGCTTGTGGCGAGGCTTGGCACGCATCACAATTCCTGCTTTTGGTTTTGTAGGGGATCACTGTGCTACACAAGCTTCCTAGTAAATCTTTAATCGCACTTTTTTTTAGCCTTGATTGCTTTCCATTTTAGGAATTAAACACCCCAGGGGTCTGTTCTTGGACTTTATTTAAAACTAACATAACAGCTTTCATGAAAGGTCAATCATAAAACCTTAAAGCAATTAATAAATGTAACCAATAATAAAAAATGGTTTCCCTTTTGATGGGAGCCTTTCATGGAACTTAAACTGGCCATGTTTACATGACAAAAGAGAAACCTGAAAATGAATTTACCTGCATTCATGATAAAAACAAATATCCTGGTTTCTGATTACTGTTTCTTGTTTGCGCAGGCTTTTTTTTCACAACTTAGACTTAGCGGAAAGCTGTGATAGGTCAAGGTGTACACATGCCACAGTATCACTGAGAAACAGCAGAATCCTCTTTTCTACACTTGAGATATCATTTTTTTCATGCTTAGCTTTTAACTACAACTGTTCTGGACTTACCAGTGCAATATGGACAGTGAACTCCACCCCAATGCCCACTGAGGCAATCAGGATGACCACAGGGATGGCGCTCAGCTTGATGCCGATCAGACCCATGATGCCAAACAGCTCCACAGTCATCATGGCCAAGATAAACACCTGGAAAAAAAATGGAGGAACTGAATAAATGAAGCATTTGAGCTCCTTAGAAAAACAGTAATGACAAAGAAACAGCAAAGTAAACAGAAATTTGTGCGGACAAAAAGCATGAATTTGTGTTTCCTTGGCAGCTGAGCTGAGCCCATTTGCCTCTTCACCTCACACAATCTTTGACCTCGTGCTCAGGGATCTTAACCGCATGGCATCAAATTACCCACCCTGAGGCTATTACCTTCCACTTCTCCCTCCCTTTTTCATTCTCTTTCTCCTCCTCCATCTACAAGGTGGTGGAAATGATTGACAATCGCATGAGACAACCATATTCATATACATCTGTCTCCATTTTAAAGAAGGAAGACCTACTATTTTAACTCTGTTATGAGCCTGTGAGCTTATTTTACTGTTTCCGATATTTAAATGCAATGTCTTACTAATTTAGCATTCCTGTACTGTAAACCGCAATGCAAACAGCAACAACAAGCCCTTCAAAACACTGAGGGGAAAATGTTTCCCAGCCAAAAAAGCAGCTTTTGATCTCAGCGGGGGCTCTGAGCCGGGGCACGGTTAAATTGGAAATGATAAAAGCCGTTTTACTGCTTGACCACATACAGGCTGGGTGAAATCTTCAGAGGCGGGCTGATGCTTGGAAACCGTACACGCATGTACCCTCACTCTTTCTCCCTCTCTCCGTCTGTCCGAAGAGATTGTGTTGTGTTGTGTTGCCGTCTCAATCAGTGCTGCTTAAATTAAACACATTCCAACTGAAACTGGCACTGTTGTTACGCTACACTTCTACCCCCTCCTACGCTCAAGGAGATGTGGATTTGTGTGTGTTAGTGTGAGTTCGGGGGCCCTTAAGGCGCACCGGTCCCACCAGCTTGTGTGTGAAATGTTTTCCAACCACTGAACACTCTGACTGTCGCTTTCTCTCTCTCCTTTTCTCCTTTCCTCACACACACGCACACACACATCTCTATCCCTGATGGATGGGTTGAGCAGGCCAAGGTCGACATTGGGCAGATCCGTCCTGTCCCCGAGTCTCTCCCTCTCCCCCCTGACAAAAGCAGCGAGGGAGTTAGAGGTAGAGGCTTCAGGAGGGCAAAGCCTTTCTTGCTCCTTTGCATTTCCTTTTCTAAGGAAGGCACAGCCCACATTTGAATGACAAAAGTCCCCGTGTGTGTGTATGTGTGCAAGGAAAACTGGCCCTCCGCGTAGAAAAAAGAGGCCCCCCTAGACTGTGTTATTGAGCTGTGCTGAGGAGGGTGAGAGGAAGAGGAGAGGGAGTGAGGGGCTAATGATGTTGTAGAGGTAGCATAAGGTGGGACTGTATGAGAGACATTGCTAAATGTGAAAACACGCTAGACTATCAAGATCTTATATAGATTCAAACACATGGGGCACATCAACAGTTTTGAGTGAATTTTTTACTTAAAGGGATATTTCAGTATATTTGAAGTTGGGGTGCATCAGGTATTTGACGATAGTCAGTGAAGTGGCTGCAAGTGCTCCAAGCAGTGCCTAGACCACTGGTAAGGTATACTGCTTTGGCAGGTACAGTTATTTTGAGTAATGGTGTGCGTTTAATGTAAACATGAGCCACAAAAATCTGTTGGGTCAAATGAAAGATTGGGCAAAAAATTTCAGAGTGCTTTATTTTTCTTCCAGGAATACTCTGTATTGCATTATTGTATGATGCAGCAAATGACTATGTGTTCTTTCACCTGTGCACATTGATTTTGCTTATCTACTGTTTCGTTCTATGGACACAGTAAGACG
This sequence comes from Cetoscarus ocellatus, assembly GCA_037902135.1. NCBI lineage: Eukaryota > Metazoa > Chordata > Actinopteri > Labriformes > Labridae > Cetoscarus > Cetoscarus ocellatus. The sequence continues at coordinate 1,236,222 of JBAMNC010000327.1, read as the reverse complement.
CAAAATCAGCAGGGGAAAATTAATATTGAAAAAGTATGAGTGATTTTGACTCAAAGGACGTTGATGTTCCTTTTACCTTAGATGCACGGGGTTACCTCTAAGAACCGGAGTATACAGAAGAAGAAATCTTCAGAGCGAGATTCAGCAGAAGGATTTAATGTGCGCAGGTAGAAAATGCATAAGATACTCCAAGGGCTGAAAATATGGTAAAATCAGATTTCTGTTTGTTTTCCTGTACTTTAGTTGTAGAAAAAGGTAACACCTGCTTGGTTCAACTTCCAAGTCCACACACTCTCATCAATTATCAAGGGTATTACACTGTAAGCAGCTGGACCTGGAGTTGTAAATCTGCAGTGAGCCACTGACACCAACTGAGACCAGTATAATGGCAGTACTGACAGCACACACTTGAAGATGATTTGCTCAAATTGTTAGTTACAGTAAGTAGACCAAATCCCTCAATAGCTGAGAAGGGCAAAAATCTGTCACAAAACCATCCAGTGTGTAGCCAGCTCAAAAGCGGAAAAGCAAAGCAAAACGATGGATGGAGCAGAGGAGGACTTACGATGATGCCAGCCGTCCAGGGGTTGAGCAGCAGGAGGGCACAGACCAGAAAGGTGCAGGCCAGGACCACGCTGATGGCCAGCAGGAACCAGTGCCTGAGGCCGATGTACTGCTCCCAGAACAGGAAGGGGTATCCGTTGGGGTAGTTGAACACGCCCTTGCGGCTAAACTCGTCGCAGATGGCCCGTACGCTCTCGATAGCCTCCACAAAGTCACTTGCCTGGCGAAGGCCGTTTAGGTAGAAGGGGAACTGGGCAAACTCCAGAGGCTCTGCAGCTGGGACTACAGGAGAAATCGAATATCTGTTTTTATAAAAAGGTATATCTAGGAGGACTTATTATAAGTAGATGTAGTTGTACTAGTTTTTTTTAGTTATCATGCAAAAGCAATTGACAGCATAGACAGTTCAAGCAACAAAATAGAATAAAAAATAGATAAATAGCTTAGCATCCATTGATGCTAAATGAAATCTTTGGGGGAATGTGTATGCAACAGCCCATGATAACTGCCAGATACCTTAAGTTTAGTTAGCTGATCCATGATCATGCATCTAATTCTTTCTCTCTTCCTATTTGCTGTTTAAAAGTAGATATGTGTAGTTTTATTTTTGGGACACTTACTACGCAGATTCTCCCCTGTAGTGTCGTATTTGTCATGAATCCACTCTCTGGGATGAGGGTAAAAGTTGGCCTGAGAGGCAGCGTAGCCCAGAGGATCATTACTGACCCAGACTGTCAGGTAAATGTAAAAGACCTCCGGGGGAATCAAACCCTCTGCATCCACCAGACGACGGGAAGTCAGCTGGAGAAAGATGATCCAGAAGTTTATGTCAGAATGAAGGGTAAAAAGACAGCTGGTGATAGAGTTGTACAAAACAGCCCACATATAAGCAAGAGGACTGACAGGCGGATTTGTTTTAAGGTCTTTCTTGTAGCTCCTGGACGTACCTGGCTGTAGTTAAAAGGTTCTTTCTTGGAGCCGGTCTGGATGAGGAGCTTGTATGCCAGCGCTCCATCTTCTGTGCCGTTACGATAGCTGTCAGAGGTAATCCTGCCTGCCTGCCAGTCAGCATCAAATGCAGCCTGGAGACCTGAGAGGTAGAATAGAAAAGAAGAGGATGATTGAACTTCAAATGCAGAACTTTTGTTATTGTCCCAGAATGTAGAGGCCCGCATGTCATATGGACAAAGGTTTTCAAACATTTTTTAAAAGATTTTTTTTAATGAACAAACCAGTCATAGCTAGGGATGTAATACTGATACACCAATATATCACAATATTTGGGGTGCAATACTGTATCAATACTTTTTAGTATTTTTAATATTTGACTTTCTCTCTCTCTTACATTTATTGATAACATTTCTGCCTATGGGACACACAATGAAGTTTATAAATGTTGCAGGGAACATGCTTCATCTAAATGACACTGAATGGAAACGGTATTTTTTAAGCATACAATATCGTGGGTTCTTGATGCATTAGAAACATTTAAAAAAAAGAATTCTAAGTGAAATGAATCTCGATGTATGGCCATGTTTGTAGTATTGCTTATGTATCACAATACATATTGCATCGCCAGTTTCTTACCAAACACACGCCAATTTTAGAATGTGGTGGTAATGAGTCCTACAACACAAAAAATAATTTGCTTTTTAACACTTTTGGTCCCCTTACCTCACCATTTATGGGATTTCTGAACGAGTTTTTTGTTTAATGAACACACTTAAGTCTACTGAATTCTGAAAATTACCCATAATTTCTAACAAGAGGAATGCAGAGATTGTCAGAGACATTAAACATCATCTTTTTTGATTGTCTATGAAAACAATGTTAGACTCATATTGATACAGCCATGACCACTATCCTAATCGGATCGAACAACAAAGAAAGTCTTTTAAAGGAGGCTTAAGAGCACAACGTAAAAGTTGAAAGCTTGTGGTGATGATGGGGTCAGTCGAACATGTCGGGGCTTCATAATACACTGACATCAGCTTTTACTTTTGTTGGTTAGATTTCTGCTTAAAATGCTGAAAGAAATATCCTTTTGTGAGGATTATCTTGATGAACAAAACTTATCTTAGTTTTCATCGTATTAAAATTGTTATTCAGTATTAATCCCAAAACCCATTAAAAAAACCCCACCAGTTTTTTCTTAGGGAACCAGCACAATGCTGACTCCCAGGTTGGCCTACAAAGTTGCATCATCACTTTGCCACTTTAGCAAACAGGCCTGAGCAAAAGAAAACTTGCTTTAAATATAGTAAAAATGTAAATTATAGTTACAAAAATAAAAACACAACACATCTTACAACCAAATCCACCGAACCACTGGTCACCCACTTGATTAGTACTCACATCTAGTATGAACACTCCCCTGTGCAGATGGTCTTTTTCTACTCTATCTTCCATCTCCTAAAACATTTCTCTTAATGTGGCTTCTGTGCTCAATTTTGGGGTTTTTTTGATTGTGAAAAACTTCCTTTTGATCTTCTGTATCTGGTTTAAATTGACCTGCTGGCGATCACTTCCTCCTGAATGCACCTCTGACATGTCATAGCCCGAGGACACACAAATGCACACACACTCACACATGAAAAGATAACCTATGACCCGAACCTGTCTCCTGCACCACCCCTAAGCCCAGGTGGATGGGGGCTAAACAGCACGACTGAACTCTCACTCACCTTTGGTTCATTCTCTCCCCCTCGCTCACACACACCCATTCAGTCCTCACACCTGAAAAAACCTGCAGCACACTATACTCCATTATGACCTCATCATTGGAGATCCTCTAGGGGGGCAGAGTTACTTGTTCACTGACTCATTCATAGAAAAACACTGCTTAGCTTGATTTCATACCTCTCAGCCAGTCCTGGAAGTAGTGCAGCCACATGCGGGGCAGTTTTCCATCGCTGTCTCTGACCACGTATTTCACAGAGTTGAAGGCATTGTGCACCTGGATGAGCAGCCTCTGAGACCGAGCGTAATCAAACCCATCCATAGTCACCAGGTACATGTTGTAGAAGGAGAAATACTTGAACTGTGCGTCAATGAAGTCGTACTCCTTGGTGTCGCGTGGCACAATGTCAGTCAGGTAGAGGCCATCATGCACCATGGTGGTCCCGTACAGACTGAGGCCTAGCAGGCCCAGGAAGAAGACCACCACGATGGCTTTGCTTTTGGGTTTGAGGAGCAGGGGAGCGTATTTCTCCCTGGCGAAGCTAGACAGGTTCCAGTGCAGAAAGGGGAGTGGGACGCACTTCTTTCCAAGTTTGGAGTCTTCCACCTGGGCGAGGAGGTCCCGTGTTGAGCTGGAGGTCGGGGTAAAGAGCTGGGAGCCATAAGGGTCCGGCACAGAGGTAGTGGTAGGAGATGGTGTGATAGCTAAGGGAGAGAATATAAGCGGAAAATTAGTTATTTTAACTAAATTTCTGCAACTGAGGCACACAGTCTCTTTACATGGGAGTAGGAGGGAGCCCAAATAGTTGAATATTTAGCTCAATCAACTGCAAATCTCACAGTTAAAGGAGACGCCTTATGTTGGGCCTCCTTTTAAAAGAGAAATATATCCTGAAGTGTCTTCCTACTCAAATAAGAACATGGATCAATGAGTTCAAAAAAGGATATCTATGATCTTTAGATTTTCCAAAACACTATGCAATAAATATAATAATCAAATAAGTTATCCCTACCTTGAGGCTGTGAAGTAGGGCAGAGGATGATGGATGTCGGGCTAGTTGAGATTTGTGACGTAGGTGGCAGGATGGTGACAATATGCTGGCCCGCTGCATCACACTGCGTGAAGGCCTGCACTGTGGTGGTGATCTGGGTGCTGGTGGTGATTGTGGACCCTCCTGTGTACTGGTGTGTGTGCGCTGTGGCCGTAGTGGGGGTGTGTGGCTGCTCTCCAGCGTCTGACAGCTCGTGCGGTGAGAGCTGGATGACGCGGTCTGCACAGGGGCTGTACAGGCAGCAGAGGACGTCCAAGCGCTTGTCCTCGCGCCGGTGGAGGTCCAGGCTGAGGATGGCGGGGAAGATGAGCAACACCATGGCGAAGTTAAACACGACCACAATGGCCGCCTAGGGAGAGGAAAACAGAGAGAGAAGCGAAGTGAGAAAAAACTGGGAACATTATGTGAAATTACAGACACCGTATTCCAGCTGGGGAGAGTCAGGGCGCCTTTTTTTTAACATCTGAGACCACAGCCCAGAGAGCAAAGAAAGCCTCGCTCTAAATCACCAGCCAGGAATACTGAGCGAGCCAGAGAGGAAGAAAGAGAGAGAGAAAGACAAGAGGGCCAAAATAAAAGAACGGTGAGAACGACTGAGGGGAAAAAGACGGAGGGAGGCAATATATATGTTGCGAGTCTGAGCAAAACCATCACCCTTCACTCACCCCATTCCCTGAAGCTGACATTCTAACTGGCTGTGGTTTCCACTCTATGTACATCTACGTGTGTGTATTTGTGTGTGTGCTTGTGCATTTCAGACCACCCACAGTTAGTCACAGATCAGAGCAAACCGCCTTGACGGGCCAGTGATATACTGATCCACTTTCCCCTCCCTCTCGCTCCTTCCCTCTCTGTCTATCACTCTCTTTGCTCTGATTACTCCACATCACACACATGCACATATACGCACGCAGAGACACGCACATGCTAAGAAAAGTTGGCCCCGTAGGTGCAGTGGCAATAAAACTGGCAACAAAGGCTTCCCTCGCTCTGAATAAGTGTCAACTCTCTTAAGTTATCTCTTTTATTTTCAATGGAGCCCCAGGCCTCTCGGTGAGCAATTGTGTGCATGTGTTTATATCTGTGCGCATGTGAGAGAGAGGAGGAAAACATACCTGCAAAGAAAATGCTCGCAAGGCAGGAATGGGTACAAGGGCAGCCATGAAGAAGGCGATCATGTTGTTGATGGAAGTCAGAGCGACGCTGGTGCCAGTGCGCCGCAAACAGTCTCCAGTTCGCTCCTTTAAAACAGAGAAAGGAAGAGTTAAGGAAGAGGGATTAATGGGATCACTGCTCGCTCATTTTTATAGCAGATTTTATATACTTTATATTTTGATGATTCAACTATATTTATTTTTTTAACTTTGTCATTCATAATGTTGCTTTTTTCATGCTGTCACATCATGTACACAAGTTTTTTACCTCCACCAGAATGGTTATGTCAAGACGTCAAAAAGTTATGAACAGGATTTGATGAAATGAAAGGCCTGTTAAAGATGCGGATCAAGGAATTTTTTTAAGGATTTCTCTACATCGCAAGATAGGGCAGTTTTCCACATTTTCCCAAACAACTCAATAGTTTGAAGCAGATTTGGATGACATTTCAGGGAATTTTGGTCATGGCACAAAGGAGAACTGGTCAAATTTTGGTGGGGATCTGAATCTGGATGTGAATCCGGGAAACCTTCAAGGATTTCTTGAGGCTTTTACTCTTGGTGCACTTCTGGTTTAGATTAAATGGAGTTGAACAGACCTGAATTTAGAGACAAGTATCTTAAAGGTACCTTGAAAGGGATGTTGCTCCCGGCCTCGGTGAAGGAATGAGCCAACAGAAACATGTCGTCCACACCAATCCCAAGTGCCAGGAAGGGAAGCACCTGTAGACAGAGAGTCAGAATGATGTTATGATGTTTAATGATGTTTACTCTTGTCATGGCTTATGTGATGATGACTCTGTTGCCTGTAATGTCTATTTTATTAGCTAAATGGCAATTCTGGACAGATTCACTGAGCAGAGAAGACAGAAAGAGCTCTAAAATTTAGTGAATGGTGTTTGAAAGAAGCACCTAAATCTGTGTAGTGATTTGGTTTTGTAGGTACTGGATGTGTTGGTGCTGATACCACATCTGTGACAGTTTCAATACCTACCAGCAAGGTTGTTTAGTTGAATGTACACTTTTAAAATGTAGGGATGTTATGCAGAAGTGTTGTCCCATTTTTTGCACCACTTGCTGTAATGTCACAACATAATCTTAACATCTGACAAATTCCTAAATATAACTAAAAGTCTGGATCTTCTTCCTGCATTATTGTTATTATTATTATTATTATTAGCCTTCAGTCACAAAAGCTGTCTCAAATGTAATAAAGGACCTAAAAAGTACCTATAAAAAAAGTAAAATACTGATAAAAAAAAGAACAATCCTGGCTGCTCTTGACTCTCAATAACAGTAACATGAGTAAATCTTGTTAGTTACCTCCCATCTCTGTGTAACAACGTAAATGTATGTAGTGTTTCCTTTGTGTTGTACCTGTGTGGTTGCAGCATTGAAGGACAGTCCAAGCAAGGAGCACAGACCGAGTCCTGCAGCCACAGACAGAGCCACTAACAGGACCCCGGCCAGCCCCACGGCCCCCTGGGATTTGGCACAGTCCCACCTTAGCATGGTCACACAGGCGTAAGCCAGCTGCAGAGGAGACATCCATGTCAGACATCAGTATGCACAGATATTATTGTGAGCCTACTCTGCACTGATTTCAGAAAAAGATCTTGTGTTATCCTTTACCATGAGCAGGTATCCTCCTGCCACCCGGATGACGCTGACATCAGAGAAGGACTTCATGATGTCATTGAGGGTGGTGGTGGAGAAAGCATGGATTGACTGGGTGGAGTTGTCAGGGATACTCTGGTGGACCACCTAAAAGATAAATATCAGTTTAATCATTGGGCTTAGTACTTCCAAAACTAGCTTTGTATTCAAAAGGGTGGCGATCTCCAACATGTATGTTCAGTCTATGTTAAACAGTTTGATTTGAAAAGACATGTGACAAATGCTAGAGATCTAAGCTTTACATTTTACACAAAGAAGCTCCATCTTAACAGAGAAAACCATCTCTTTGAAATGTGCAAGTGTGTGAAAGTGAGTAACTATGTGTGTGTTTTTACATGTGCTAGCATGTGTGTGAGTGCATGTGTACGAATGACAACTGAGGAGTAATGAGCACAGATGCCAGAGGTTGTGAGGTCAAAAGTCAAAGGAATGGGATCACATGGCTCCCCTTCCTCCTCTCTGTGACAAAAACGGACCAAAAAGCTCTTCAAAACCTTCGACCTGGGTGCATCAAAGCCATAATGTAACACTACAAACACTCTGATTTTGTTCTTTATCATATCACGATAAACTGTGTCGTGTGTCTGCCAGGTAACATTTGAGTTTGTTCCCCCTCCTCCCTCACACACGTCCCCTCTCTGCCCCCCTCCTCCCTCCTTACCCCTCAGCGTGGTGGGTGTCAGCTATCACAGCAACAGCTTGTTCCTATAACTAGGGCTCTGACAGAGAGGGATGGTTGGTCTACCACCCACATACACACACATGCACACACACATACACACACCTAATGCCCTGGTGTGCCCTGTGATTCGCTTTACAAGGGAGCTGAAGACTGATGGAATTCAGACACAGCAGAAAAGGGCTCACGCAGTGTGAATGTGTGTGTTGTGTGTGCCAAAGAAAAACAAGACCACATAGAGATGAGGAAATACCTCCTCATTTTCTTCATCAAACCACTTCTTCTTTGCCACAATGAAAATCTACACATCCTTCCAGCTTGATAAGTAGATAGAAATAAATGGTTGTTTTGGTGCTTGAAAACTAATCAAGTGCATTTTCAATCCTTATTTTAGCTTTCCAGGATGAACACAGGTTCACTGAGACTGAGCGGTTACTTCGTCAAGTGCCTTGTTTTGCTAATTTTGCACATTTGTTTTGTCATGAGGTAAATCAGCCTGGCTCACCAAAACATTTAAGTGATTTAAGATAGGAGCAGAGGGGGCAACTGCATGATCTTTGGTTGATTTGAATAGCTTGAGAGTTTAAAAACAATAGAGAAATTTCAAAATCAATTACAACCAAATATGCCCTGCTATGTGGGTGAGAAGGGTAAGAATTGATTCCACATGAAAACCATTAACAACTACAAAGTACAAACCTTTGGCAAAGCACTTCCAGCATTGTTGGGCGAGTTATTGCCAAATATGAGGTGAACTGCCCTATCCCGCAATATTCACAAATCCTTTAAGGAATTCCTGGATCAACATCTGGATTTGGATCACCAAAATCTAATCACCCATCCCTTGTGCCATGACCAACAGTCCCTGAAAATGCCATCAAAATCTTTTGAGAAGTTATTGAGTTATTAGGGGAAATGTGGATAACTGTCCTATCTTGCAAATTAACAAGTCATTTAAAAACTTCCTGATTCTGCATTCTTATTCAGATCACCACCAAAATTGAATCACTTCTTCCTTGTGCCATGACAAATACTACCTGGAAATTTCATCAAAATCCAATCAAAGTTTTTTGAGTTATTCTGTTAAAAACCAACAAATGCCAAAAACATAACCTCCTTGGCTGAGGTAACTAACCTTTAAGCTCAAAAATCCCCTTGTCAGTGCCTCCTACTTAGTTCTGTGTGCGTCAAAATAATGACGCTATGGACTTGCATGAGGCTGTCAGCACAAAAGCCACAAAGAATTTGAGAAAGCTACCAGGGTGGACAGGAGACAGATGCCGTCCAAAAGTGTACAGCTAATTTCACACAATATGACAGTTAGAATGCAGTGTGTGATGTCTGTGGCTGAGTGATTTTAAGTTAGGATGAAGACGTCAGCAACATGAGGAAACATTTGTGTGAGCAGCACAGCATTAAATATCAGCATAGCTATGTGTTAGACTTTGCTGACACAGAGAACTAAAAAAAAATCCCAAAAATCTAAAAGGGAGTCAATTACGAATGGTATCAGTAAGCAGAATTTATGACAATGATATCAATAACATTTTTATCAATTCCCATCCCTTTACGTGAGCATTCATATATATATAAGTGAAAAGTGCATTTGTGTGCCTCCACACCTCCACAAACTTCCTCTGCCAGGACTCAAGTATGGCGGTGGCCTTTTCCTCGTTCCAGTTGATGTCGTGAATCTCATAGTCGTCTTTAAAGTGCTCATACAGCTGTTTGGGACTCATCAACAAGAACATGGTTTGGAGTGCCTCCGCACTGAAAAACAGAAACAACACACAAACGTTAGCTTAAGACTTTTTCAGATGTTAGGCACACATGCTTTACTGTGTGCTGAGCTGCAACATCTATCAAAAAATGTAGTACATTAAAAATCATCCCGTCAGACTGTTTGGCCAAAAGCTTTTCAGTGAACAACAAAAGGCAGGTGCCATTCCTTCTAGTATCCGTCTGCCTGCCTGTCTGCGTGTCTGCCAGGGTAAACAGCTTAAAGCAGGTGTTATCTAGTTGGCCTGTCTGCCGGCCTCTCTTCTGTGATCCCAAATGTCTTGAGGAGTTTTTGGCAGAGTTGCAGCAAGCAGCAGAGCAGAGCTAAATGTGAAAGAAATGAACATAAATCACAGCTGAGAATAAGTGTGGCTCGTGCAGGTGGGACAGGAATCCTCTTTCATTCATGGATCTGCAGGGCCTGTGTGGGTCCTGATGTCAGATCTGACCCAATGCTGTTACTGTGTTTGCATTTCATTTTAAATGCAGTTGCAGACAGCGAGAAAAAAAACTGCAGTACTAAAAGACTTTTGCCAGCTTCAGAATATCTGCCTTTCACATTTTCCCACTTCATTTAAAACCTTCTTCTTCTTTGGTGTATTGCACAACAAATGTGTAACACAGTGGGGGGGCTTTATGTGTCTGTCAATCATCTGTAATTGGCCTATCCTGGACCAGGGTCAAATAGGAATCTGATCCCTCTCAGTACTAGGCATTCCTTGCATGAGTATGTCGGGTTATTAGGGGTTACACAGACTCCCCAGTCACACAAGCATGGCACGGAGAGGAAACCATTGCAAAGCTCTTTTATACTGTTAGATCCTCCATTAAGATCATCTGCTGAATCCCCAATTAATTGTCTTTATAAACACACCTCAGCAGAGCATCCTGGCTGCTCTTGACTCTCCCTCCCAGGATTAGCTCCTCCTGCCAGTGCATGAACTTCCGGCTGAAACCATGACAACCACCTTGAAGACGCCCAGCAATGTCGGGACTCTGAATTGACGAGCGGTAGAGGAACAGAGGGAGAAATAGAAATATAATGTTAGGTAGTCTTTATTTTGCTCTATAGATGCCATCTTTCTACTAGTTACTGTTGTATACAATGAGTGAATGTGAGTTGTTACCTCTCCTTGCTCCTTGTTAGGGGCACTGAGGGGGCAGTCTGGGTCTGAAGGGTCCAAACACGGTCTGTTCATGTAGGCATGTCCCACCTATAGGATGTGACATAGCTCTCAGAGTGTGGAAAAGTATGCAGCAGTTTGATAACAAAAGTCTTTTATTCGATAAATCTGTCAGTGTGTGTTTGCGCATCTTACCTGCGCTTTGTCCAACATCTCCTTAAATCCCTCCAGTGAAGTGAACTGACTCAGCTCCTCCATCAGCTTGACCGGATCTAGATTCATCCACTGGATATCTGGCATACCCCTGCAGAGCAAAGACACATCTACAATGAGCATCATACAAAATGTATTTGACAATAACCAGAAGAATCAAACTGTAAAACAGCTTTCACAGCACAGACGTGCATTCCTGCTAATCTTTACAGGGAGCAGGAAAACTTGGATTCCTTTGGTAAGGTTTAATTCTCTTTTTCTTTCTGTGCAGAGCTACGCAGGAGGCTAGCTGCAGATACAGGATAAAAAAGCGTTTATTATCCTGTTTCACGCTGCCACAATGCCCAGGGAAAAGGCACGGTGGCTGCCTGCTCACTTCCATTCCTCAATGTCCTGCACTGAGTCATAACGATTACCTCTTCCTCTCAAACATCTTGATAAGGAGGGAGGGAAGTGGGGAGAGATTGGAAGGAAAAAGGTGAGAGAGAAAGGGGAAGCAATAGAGGAATTTTTACATTGGGTGTGTGGGTTGTCCATGAACAGTGAATCAGCTTCTGGACCCTCTCTCCTTAGAAAGATGTAGAATTTGTTCAAGTTTAAGGTCTAAAAGTCTCTTATTACCTCTGCAATGGAGTTCATGTCTTTGCTGGCGTTAGTTAGTTTTTTGTTTTAGTTTGTGGACAGGATAACTTGGAAATTTAGAAGCACATTTTGATGAAATTTTCAGGGAGTGTTAGTCATGGCAGAAGGAAGAATTGATCAGAGATTGGTGGTTCCTTGAATCTGGATGCATCTCGTGCTGTAGCTCACCATTTTACATAGCTATCACATTGTAGTTTGTGGCTCCTATTCAAAATTCAGAAAACATATGCCACTCTTATGTTTTTTTTGCCACCTGGTTTTGCATTCACAGCATTGGTATTCATAACAATAGCTCACTAAATGTTATTTTAGCAGATCGACAGCCATATTGATATAAATAATACTGTCCAAACTTATATCTTGTTTGAAAAGGTATCAGTATTTTCCAAAACCTCGATATATCTGATGTGAAGTAAGAAAGACAACAGAAGACGGAATAAAAGAATCCCTCCAATAGCTCATGGAGAGCGCTCCTCTCCTCTTCCCACATACCAGCCTCCCTTTTGCTCCTGCTCGCAAAGACACACTCCTTTATCAGCCACTTTTTGCTTGAGTGAACCGGGCCTGGGCCCTTTTGTTTTTTCATAGATTGCTTCTCTTTGTCCTCTCAAGTTTTCAAACTCACTCCTCCTCACCCTGTTCCCCAGTTTGCCTCTCACCCCAAACTTTCTCTATCATGCTTCTTTTTACATCCAAAACCATGGCTTAAGCAAAGCAGAAGCCTGACTCTGGGTACACAGGTCTTGATGACTGCCGCAAGTTCCCTTCTTCTTCACACGAGAAAACAAGTTTAAAAACGACATTTGATAAACAACAACAGATGCTGAACACTTTGTGCAGTTTACAGGAATCCTTGGTAGATGTGTGAATCATCAAAGACCCCCGTCTCCCTCGCTCTCTTCATTGCTCTGCTTTCACACAAGCCAACTGGGAGATGCTAAAGATGGGAAACTAGTGTTTGTTTCTGTGTGTTGGCTTGTCATGCAACATACAGATGTCAGCTCTTGACAGGAGTATAAACAAATAAGTCGACTGCAGAGAAACATCTGCTATGAGCTAAACTATCTTTTACAAACTGAGGGCTCGATTGAAATATCACCTCCAACCACAAAACAGCTCTCTTTCAGCGACTCAATTTCTCAAGAGAACTCTGTCCTGAAAAAGGAGGTTAAAAAAAACTGAATCCACAAATGCCCAAATACGCCCAGACTCCACTGTTAACCATCTTGTAGCCTCTCTCAGTCTTTCTCGGGGGACTTGAGGCTTGAATACTGCCCATTTTATTTGTTGGACAACTTGGGAGCTGGGAGCCCGGGGCATTACCATGAGAATGCCGAGTGTTAGCCGTGAGCTGACAAAGCCGGCCCCCACCTCTCTCCCTCCTCCGGGGCCCCTGCACTGATGGACACTCACTCGTAAACTGAAAGAATGCTTACCATTGTCTGACCCAAAGGACTCCCCTGCCACCACCACCACTGCCGCCGCCTCCCGTCCTCCGTTCTACCAACCCACCACCCAGTTTTCTCCAGCAGCCATCTCCCCTCTCTCTCTCTCTCCATCCCTCCCTCCTCCAGTCCCTCTCTGGGCCCTAAAAGAACTCTATTACTGACCGCCGCTGTCAGTCACAGCACCCACTGACAGACTTCTCAAAGCCCAACTGTATGTCTCCATTGAGCATGTGTAGAGAGCTGCGCGCCCTTCCAAATGCAAAAGTCTGCTGTCCAGGTTACATGGTAGCAAGGACAGCTACGTGAAAGGTAAGAATTTAAGGTTTACTTACGGTAAATAGGCAGAGCCTCCTTGAAGTTTGGCTCCTTCCCAAAAGCAGTCCAATGGGGTGATTATCATACAGGGGAATAGCTTGTCAATCATCTAAGATCAGGGCATAGGAAGATGGAACAATCAAACTTACAAATTAGGGAGAGGAAGGTACATTTGGTCACCATCTATTCAATTTTTCATAACTCACCCTTTCAATCATGACATTTTCTATAATAGGAACTCCTGATTTGTAGCATATTTTGTTAAGATCCCATGATCTGAATTGAGAAGGAAGAAATATTGTGTCAAAAACAGAATTATGCCAGGAAACATTTCATACAAACGCTTGTGGTCCACTTACTTTCCAAACAAAGACACCTGGACTTTGCTGGCAGAAAGGGCGGCCTCCATGTGAACCAGCAAGGCATCCTGGGTAAGAATATTAGTGCCCTCTTCTTTGGGGGTCTGGATTAGCATCTGTGAGGTAAATACTGACTCCTCGCCTTGTTTCTCCCTGGTGTATCGAAGTTCTGTGCTTACCCGACTGCCAGCTAGAAAATAAAGAATAAGAAAAATTTATAGATAGATGGACAGACGGACAGACAGACAGATAGATAGATAGATAGATAGATAGATAGATAGATAGATAGATAGATAGATAGATAGTTGTTGAACATACAAGCAGAGAATATTCTTTAACATACACACACAGTTGGGTCCTATAACAAAGTGTGCTGCCGGTGCATATACACACTTACACAAGAACACACACGCACATATATCGACCAACGCCCTTGGCCCTCGCCAGTGTTGGTTTTGAAGGAACTTCACACAAGCCAGCGTCTGGCCAAGAGAAATGAGTAATACAGCCTCTCATTGGCTCCTTCTGCGGAACAGATGTGCCCTGTTAGTTAGGAAAACCAGCTCTCTGATGCCCTCCAAAACCCCTCTGCCACTTTGATTCAGGGCTGCAGATATCAATAAAGTTAGAATGAAATGCAATAAGTCTGCTATTGATCCTCCAATGTGTTTACACCTTGAGAGCCCTTTTCGGAGAGAAAGACGCAAAGGAACTTGGATTAATGAGGATGTAAAGAAGGTAAGTGGATTAATGGAGATATAAATATGGATGGATGTAAAAAGGGATGGAAAGACGATGAAAAAATGGCGAGGAGAGAGAGGCAGCTATGTTGTGCTGTGCGGTAGACTCCAGCCCCCTAATTACAGGAGGTTGCCCTGAAAAGAGTTTGCCAGCCGGGGGGATCTGTGCCTGTGCCAAGTGGACATGAAACATGCCGCGCTGGATCACAGAGGGCCCGTCTGCCCCTCTTGCTGTCCCACTACATGACAACCCCAAAGAGGGAGAAGGAGAGAGAGAGAGGGGAGGGGGAGGCATTTGGAATCTCCTACTTAATTTCCACCCTCGTCTGTCTTTTAATCACTTTCCCTATCCTGAATCTATCGCTCTCATTCTCTTATTAACCTCTACATGTTCAGCCACTCTTTCCTCTCTCTCTCTCTCTCTGTCCATCTCCCTCCTCCTCTCCTTCTCTCCTCTCGCTCCCTGCACCTCCCCCCGCCCAGCGCAGGCTCCTATAATTGATGGGGAGAAAAGAAAAAACAAACTATTCAGCCTGCGCCGTGAAAGTGTGAGATCAGGTTAGAACTGCAGGCCTTGGAGACACGGTCCAATATTTCGAGGCTTCGCTTTCAAGGCTTTAATTACCTACACAGGGGCTTCAGAATATAAGGTCAGCTCGTTTATTTTCAGTCAGGGGCGTCTCTTTTTTTCAGCGTCTGGTTTAATTTATCCAAAACAAGGACTTGATTTTGTGAAATTTTCTTTGCAAAATTTCCCAAAATATTGATTTTAACTCATTTTTATTGAGGCATTCTTGTACTGTTGAGAATACGTATGGAAAATCTGGTTTGATGGTTGGTTCTTCGAGGCACACTTTGCTCAAATTCCTCCTAACACAGATTTCCAATCAAAAAAAAGCTACTACAAAATGAAACCCTTTCCGTCCGCGGACCTCTTTGACATCTGTTAAACCTTTTTTGACATTTCGTATGTTAACCTCTGCAGCGTGGGGTTTTGATCCCAACAGGAACTGGGTGGCTCGGAGAGACTCTGGCTCTGTAATTACAGGCCTCCTGAAGTAAATTATAGCTATTTGTGTCTCGTTCCTCCCATCTGGACCACCCAGGCAGCCAGTCCTCTCTCTTCTCTCTCTTTCTCGCCTTCTCTTCTCAACCCCTGGTCCGGCCCCAACCACCCAACTCCCAGCGCCACAGCTACTCCGCAAAGTTCAGGTCTGCTCTGTACACAGGCTCAGGAACCTCATCCTCTCTTCTCTTATCTCTTTCTCACTATCTTCTGCTTCCTCTTCTCCTCTTCCTCCTTATTCCCTCTCCTTTATTCTCTCTTTCTCACTCTTTCTCACTCCCCTCCACCCTCTCCCTGCTCTCAGCCTGCGCTCCACACAGCCTTAAAGAGACAGTTCCCGGAAATTTTCCCACCATGGGAAGAAGGCGCCTTTGAGTTAGGAAGTCGGGGGGTTTCAACACAACCAGCGGCTGGTTATTTTATTACATGAGCAATTTTTCTAGCATGGAATATTAATCTCTGTTTGGCAGTGTGATCAAAAATGGAGAGATGTGATCGCAAATGATTACAACTCCTTCTAAATCACATCCACACTTCTTTTCATGGATGTTTCAGAGAGAATAGAAAAACATCTTGCAAGTTTTAGCACACAGCTCGTTTGGATCATTCATCAAGTGAATTCATTTTCTTGATATACCTCTAAAATGAGTGTTGTAACAGTTACAAAGTGAAAAGCAAATGAAAAATGTCAAAACAAGCACAGACTCGGTTTCACGGCTGTGGCTGCACAAGTATAATATTTGTATGAATGTGCGCACATGTGCCTCTCGGTGTGTGTGTGAGCGAGGGTGGGTGTGTACGCCGGTGTAAACACTGGACCCTGTCTCCGCCAACCTCACTCATTTCCTCTCCACCTGACCCTTCTTCTTCTCAGAGAGCCGAACACCCAGAATCCACTAACTCGGTGAAAAATGTGCGGCTTCTCACATCTGGCCTCTGGGATGGAGGCAAGGCCACCTTTAAAGTGCTGTGTTTTAAATTTATTCTATTCTACTCTTTTCTATTCTGTCTTCATGGCTTACAGGCCTAGTCCCCGTTCCAGGCCACGCTAGGTCAGACCAGGCCACCTTCAAAGTTTAGTGTGGTAGATTAGCTGGATTAGGGGGCCTCTGAAAGGCCCCACACTGCTACAGAGGAAGACCCAAGACGAAGAGGGCTGGAGTGACATGAATGATTTTACCTGCTACACAGAGGGATGACAGCTAATTTCTTCAGTATGCATTGCTTTATAAACAAATTACAAAATGGCAAAAAACTAAACAGAATCTCCTTCAAAACAAGCAAACTTAAAGTCAGTAAAAAAAATCAATACATGGTTCAAACCGTAGTCATCAGTGTGTATAAGACTTATTACAACAGCCACATCATGATCATTTGCCTCCAAGACAAACAGGAGGGTTTGCAATTTTCTCTCACTGCATTTGAATGGAGCCTACAAATATCATAATATGAGCCGTTTATTACATTTCAATAACCTATTTAACACCAGATGTGTTTTATATATTGAATTTCATTAAAATCCTCTGTGTTTTGAATTAACAAATACTTGAATGAGTGTTGTTCCATCTTCTCTGGTGAAGGTGTCACTTCACAGAGCATTCAAAGGAGGCCATGCCCACAAAGCTAGTTAAAACATTTTTTGGGGAAAAAAACACAGACAATTCAAAAGAAACATAACACATAAAAATCCTCTGGTGTTAAAAAGGTTCTTGGAAATTAATTAATTCTGTATTTGTGGGCTCAATTGAAATGGTGGGGGAAATTTTCAAATGGCTCCCTTATGTTTTATATAGAGATACCTATTGTGAATTAAACTGTAATATTTATTGTACATAATGATAACTAAACTTTAAGCCATGTATAAAATTATCACATCTGTGATAACACTGTTTAATATTGCTATTGCAGATTGCAATAATTTAACAAGAGATAAAGAGAGCATACCGGCTTGGTGGCCCTGCCCATGCTATTCTACCTGTTTTAGAAACACCTGCAGCTGCAGCCTGTTCTTTCTGAATCTAAAAGAAATCAAACATTTTCTTCAAAAAATGTGCACAAATAAATTTCAAGTAGCTTGTAGCTTCCTCTGACTGTACCATAAGATGTGTAAACATTTTTTATACTGTGAAGGCTTATATCAAGTTTAATAATAAAACCCTGATTACTGCACAGCCGTATTTTAAATCTTGTAAAATATCACTTCAAGGTAGTTTGGGCCAGTTAAGATTGATTAAAGTATGAAAAGAGCGAAAACTCTGTCCCTTGGCTGCCATCTTCCATCCATCATTTACTTTCTTTCCTTTCACTCATTCCTTCTTTCCGGCAAAAGAACATGAAAAATCCTTTTTGCTTGCCTTGCACCCTGCATCACAAAAACTCCCCAGCTCCATTAGTCACCTTTGGACCCACCAGAATCAGAAATGTGCCCCTGCTTTGGGTCCTCCTCAGCCCAGCCCTGCCCTATGGCGTTTCTGAGCCAGGGCACAGCCTACAACGGGCTGCCCCCAGCAGATGGGCCGCTCCTCCATACAATCCTTCAGTACGATGCTGAATGCAAACCCCTTTTTGTCATTCAACCCTTCAATTTCATTCAGATGTTTCCCAACAAACAGCAGAATAAAATAAAGAGGGAACTTTTTTACCAACAAAAGCAAATGGACCAAAACTTTCCCAGCCCGTAAAACAATGGTGAAGTTGGCTGTGGGAGGGTGAGGCCAGAGGCGAGACAGAAGAGCTGGCACTTTGGTATCTTACCTATAGAAATACAGTGTGTGTGTTTGTCTCCACTCTCACGCTGTATCTGTTCATTAATCGTGCAAGACAGCTGTATTATTTTAGGCAGAGAAAGTCTTAATTTATGTGTGAAAATAAAAACGCAAAATTGATCATTTTCAGATTTCATATGCTTAGGCTTCCAGTAGCTTGAAAGAAATATCAAGCACCCCAAGATCACACCTTAAAAACAGTAAAAAAACAGCGAAAACAACATGAAAAATCAGTTCCACTTACATTCTATTCAGATGTGCCAGTGGTGTTAGCCACCACACATAAATTTCCACCAGGGTTGGCATTTAGGCACTTTCTATTTCCATATGTATAGACTTGCCTCTGCTAATTATGCTAATCATGGGCAGAGTTGGCCACTGTGAAAAATAGTCACATTAGACACTCCACTGACCGCTAATACTGCTTAATGTGTGGTTGAAACATACATTCATCCCTGCTTGAAAGGCAAAATTTTTCCACGTTGCTGGTCTCATTCAGACCAGAAATGAATTTATTGAGCCCGAGAACCATTTTCTTTTTTTTCCTCAACAAGTACCAAGAAAATGTTCAGCCTCTCCGGGTCTCCCTCACCCTTTACTTTTTATACTTTCACGCTGTAAAGACGGAGGCAAATGGTGCAAACTCTGAGGTGACTGGTGCCACTTTCATTGGCTCACACCAAAGACAAAGGTTGCTCTTCAGTGAAGGAAGAAAGAGTGCTTCACTATATTGATTGAATTTTCATTATCCTGTTTTCAGCTGCACTGCAGTCTTTCTCAGCGCCACATTCAGTGTTGCAAAGAGTGGCAAACCAGTGCCCTTTTTTAAGAAAAGCTTGGCAGCAATATAAAACTAAAAAAATATGTTTTATGTTCTCATGCCTGCCACGTTAGTATTTAGTCAGCTTGATAAGAACTTTTGTTTTTCATCTTAAAACTGAACAACTGTGAGTTTCCTGTATCTGGGAAGCAAACGCCATGTGTCTGTCATATGCACATGTATCCATAGCTGCTCGACCTGTGTTTATTTGTTGGGGGGTGGTCTGAAGAGCATGTATTTGTGTGTGTTAAGGGGGGGATGCTGAAAAAGGGGATGGAATGAAGGAGACTTGGGTTGAAGGATGGCGGGAAGGAGGGGTGAAATAAACATTTAGAAGTGACCCAGGTTGACTCTGCTCTTGTTTGTTCTCTCTACCAGTGAGGTCCCGGGCCCTGAGCGCTGGGAGTTTATTTATCTAGCTGGGGCACCACCGCGCACTATTCACCTCCAATAATGCCTCATAGAGCTCTCTTTCTCTGTCTGAACTGGGCCGCTGTGTGCACTGCGATGAATTATAGCATTTACCTGCTGTGCCGCTCAGAGGTTTGTTTAGAGAAACGGCTCCAAACACCCAAATGCCCACGTGTGCTTTCGCTCATCGACTAAATTTCAAACTAGTTTTCTCTCACTCTGGTCCCTCGCTCTATCTTTTATCACTCTTTTCTTCATGTCTACAATAATGGTTTTAACACTAGAATGCTGAGGTACCCTTAAGTCTCTATACGTCCATGCTAAGGTGACTGCTCCTTACCTCCCCCTCTCCTCTTCTATCTACAGGCCTCTTTATGGGACATGTGGTGTGCCTCCTGTCCAGATAGGCGCTTTCACACTGCACTGATATTTGGACAGCTTGAGTCTGTGTACATGTCTGTCATGCCTCACCTAAACTCTGCCAAGAAGGATGAGTTTTGTTAATGTAAGTGTAAACACCGTCATTTTTACATGGAGGCCTTTTTCACCCCCTTTTCAAGTTAGCCTTTAAGAAAGAGGGGAATAATAGAGTCACAGTCTAACACAAGACTTCAAACTATTATCCAAACACATAAAAAGAAAAAAAAAATGCCATTAATTTTCAGTAGAAAGAGACTTGCACCCTCTAGTATTTCTTTGGGGTTAAAGAAAAAACACAGACAAAATGATCTCACACTTGATGTTTGCTCAAGTGAGACAGGCAAAAACACAGGCAAGAAAAAAAAGTGTCAGCTCGCCATAAACCTTCCAGCCTGTTCCTGCCCCAACCCCCAACGTCTACTCTCATCCTCTGCTCCTCTTCTTCTTCCTGCACCTCTTTTTACGATCTCTCTTTTCTGCGTGTGGACAATACAGACTGGGTCACACGTTGCTTGGCTAACACCAACTTTCACACATTCAGAAGGAGGCCATGTTTGCATAAAATACTCTGCCCTACTGTTACAAACATTGGAAACAGAATTTTTCAACATTTTAATCAGCTTAGTTTTTTTTTAATGTAGTTAACTATGATATTTGCTAATGAGTAAATTTAAAATCACTGATTTGAAAACCTACCAAAAATAGTACAAGCACACAAAAAGCTACTCAGTTGCAGTTAGTTTAGTGAAAGCAAAAAGTTTAAACACCCAACAACCACAAAGTTTAAAAATACGGCTTGAATTCACGAGAAATAAAAGATAAAGGTATATTTTTCCTTTCTGCTGTTAAAAAATTGAAATACGAGAGTCTCACTTATTCATACATTGATTTTAATGTCATGTCTTTATGTAAACTTTTTAAAAACCATTAAAATTCTCGATAATATTTAAATTTGAACAATATTCCAATGTCACTCGCAGGTGTTCTAGGAAAACCATGATTATCAAATACTAGATGGACTTGAATAGACATCTTGACAAGTTAGCTTGAAGCTAACAAACAGTGGATTAGGCCTTTGGCCAGCTAGCAGATGTAGCACTTCTTCATGCTAATTTAACTTGAAAAACCGTTTTTAACGTATCAATACTGAGTAAAATAGACCATTCAATTGGTAATTTAGTTTCAAAAATGTTCAGTTACACGGATTGTTTCCAAGGTTTAGACAAGAGAAATGAGTTTCTTGGCATCTCTACAACAGCGCCTCCCACAGTATGGGACTGAAGGTGAGCCAAGAGAGGTTGTTCACAATACATAAAACCATTGAGTGTTGATTTAACATTCAAATCGCCATGAAATACTTGACTACACGTTTTTTTAGGTGTCACTCAGAGTCATAAAGTATGTTTGATAAGAGAATAAAATAAAGCAAAATATAAAGGGAAAATATGGCATTGACCTACTCTTTTGTGGAGCTTCTTGAGATAATATTTGCTATGATTTGGTGCAATCAGTGATTTCCTGCAGTCAGATTGATTGAGAATATTACAAAAGAAAATGCAGGTGCTTGAAGTCACAGGCATCTGTTCATGAATAACAGAAAGGTAAATACTCTCAGTCTTATGGTCTGGTTGCATGAGGGTTTTGATGGGGCCATGAATAATATTCAGTTTCAAAATTAAGGGGAGATAGGGAATTGCCATTCAGTTGTGCCAGTGGTCATTACTGCTTTCTTCTTCTTTTCTTATTTTATGACAGTTAGCAAACAGCTTACAAATGTGCTACAGCCACCATGTGGTGGTCCTACTGCATTACAACCAGATGCCAATAAAAATAATGTAAAATACACTTTTAAATTGAGATAAAGCCACATTAATTCTTCAACTGAAGAATAAATCAATGAATATTCAAACATTTGAAAATCATTGTCCATTCCATAGTGACACATATCATATTGTGCTTTGTACGTATCACATTGTTCTTAGTTTAGTGTGGTTGTCTTAAGAATTACACTACACTGTCAACATACTAAATGAACCTGTGAGAGTAAATTAGGGTATTTTGATAGCTGATGTCTGCCTTAGATTTTGTCAGTGACTGAGCAGTAAGCCACAAATAGTCCTTAATCCCGTTGTCAGACTAAACCCCCTGCTTTTATTCTTTTAGACACAGGTGTGCACACTGCAAGAATTCTTAATCCTTTTTACTTTCTTGTTCCACAGCCTTCTTCCAAATACCCAAGAGTCCTTAAGGCCAAAAAAATGATAAATAAAATCCCTCTTAACACAGAAATATCCACTCTATGTCCTCCTCTGTCTGACTCTTTCTCTATGGACTGGGCTACTGTGCTCTATGTCACTGTTTTGGTCCTGCAGGAGGAAGCAATTTAAAAAAAAGCCTCGGTGGCCCCGACTTTACAGAGAAAAGCAGACATAGAAATATAAACAGACATACACAAAGCGCAGGCAGACAGATGGGCAAGCAGTCAGGAAATTCGGGCAGGCATAGGAAGGCTGTACACACGCTGAAGGTGGCAAAGATGACAGGAGTGCGTGTTTGCTTAGGTAGTGTGGGGGATGTATGCATATATGATGGGAAGCATATGCCCCCCTGGCAAATTTTCTCACTTGCACAGCTTACACCCTGCTGGCAGTGTTAACACATACAGTGCCACTTCACAGCTAGTCTAATCTGAGGTAATTAGGAAACGTGAGGGCAAGTTTGCTTATGCTGCACTCTAGAAGGACTTTCTTTGGATATTTCTCAGATGTTAAGTGATTGAGCCAAACTAGATATTCAAAATTGCAAGGAAGCATCCCTTGTTTTGAAGTAAGGTATCTTGCAAGAGGCAGTTTTATCCTCTCTCATCTGGCTTACGTACAATAGCATATGCGTGTGTGTTCCTCTGTTTTTGTGAGAGAGAGACAGAGGGACAGGGAGAGAGAGAGAACTAACCTCTCCTTGTTACCAAACCACTTTACTCTCCATTGAGGCCCTAGCAGCTTTGTCAATGGGCTATTGGTGGAAACAAGGCAGGCAGAAACTTTAGAAACATGGCCACGGCCTCTTAAAGGCACAGCATTCCTTTTCAGCACCCCCCAAACCCGTTCAACTCTCTCAATCCTGCAGCAAAACAACTGGCACACAAACATCTAAACATCTCCTTTAAGGGATGGATCCGCCAATTAGCTCCAGAGGTAATCCTGAAGCTTTTACACTAACCAGAATGAAAGCAGGAGGAAAAAAGGAGGGACATTGTGGAAAATTTAACGCTTTGTGCAAATTCAAGGAACTTCAGCTTAATCATTTCAGGGGGAAATTAAGATTTGTTTTTTAATGTGTCTGATGCAGGATTTAAATTCCTGTGCAAGCGAAGTGCACAGCCCTGCAAACACTACTCCTCAAACCAGCAGTGTGTGTGATTTCTTCGACACCTCTGCACACACAGCTCCTGTGGGAGCAGCCTGTCCCCCCGTCCTCTGTGTGACATGGTGGGCTTAAAAAACCCCATAGAGTCTGTTTATGTTCCCCAACTGCTGTAGCGCTTTTAGAGTGTGCAAAACAGGTGGGTAAACTTCAGCTGCATTCACTTATATTTTCTCTTCTTTTGAGGAGGAGGAGGAGGGAGGAAGGAGAGAGGAGGGGGGATTCAGGGAGGTGGTGCCTGCCTGCCTTGCTTGCCTCTTGTTGAATGGAATCCAAGAATAGTTAGGGACCACACAGGGAGTCCGGGGGGGAGGGGTCAGAGCCCTCAAAGATGGCTAACCATTCACACAGTCCATCTGCTGCGGGGATCAGCCCCGGCACTGAAAGCCTGGGGGTTTAAAAGGAATTTGGCCAGTGTGAAAAACCAAATAAAGCTGCCTCGACCGCTGAAAATGTACAGATAATTTAAATGTGAAATATGCAGGCAGAGAACAGTGTCCAGTGTAGAGACGGCCCAAGTGACAAACACTTGATTCTATGAAAAAGAAGCAGAGGATTGTGGGCAGGACAGAGGAGGGTGAGATTGCATTGTTGTGCAGCTGTGTCACATGTGTTTGGGTTTCTCAGGTAAATTATTGAGACATGAACAGACATGAGTGCAAAACCTTGATCTCAGAATACAAGATACACTTCATTTCTGTTGATAACACAGGGAAGACAGACAGTCAAACTACGGATGCACTAACACCAGCGGCGAGCACTTTTACTTACACTTAAAAACAAAGCTGACACTGTATTAATATCAGTTTACAGCATGATGTTAGCCTCTTATCATTTGAGCAAGTGGGCTAAGATGGAGCCATTTGAGCCGCTTGAGGCTGAAAAAAGGAAAAGTCGCTTGCAGTTGTATCTCTTGCTACTGTCAGTTTTAGAGCCAAAGAAAGTAGGGACATACAAATAACACCTGTTTTTATCCTCTTGAATCTCAAGTACAAAAAAACCAGAAAATATAATTACACCATTACAGCTCTTAAAATCACGTTTAAAGTCTGTTTATTCTCTTCAGATATTCCTGCATTTATGTTCAAATATAACCACACAGCAGACATGGTTCTGACTTGGCCTGTGCAAATATTGACATATTCACATGTCCTAACATGATAACCAATAGAGTATCTGCAGTTTCTATAAGTATTAGTGCTGGGCTTAGTATTGGCACTGATACTGAACACTGGTATTGGTTAGGGATGCATAATAATAGATAACAGTTTATTATTGATATTGATAGATTTGAAAATTCATACAGATGTTAACAACTGATATATGGGTTAAACATGTTTGCCTTATTTTAGGTGTGGTATCTGTAGAGTGTATGAATTATTATGAGGCTTTACTGTGACTTCACTAATTTTCTACATTAAAAAAAAGACAGTGTCATTTATTACAGAGTCAAATCATGCTTTTAAATATATTCCTGACAACATGAGACTGTCACAATAACAGAAACAGGTCAATTCTTGTATATTAGACTTAGATGAGTACATATGGGTATATCAGCTAAAAAGAATTTGGGAAATATTGACATATCAGATATGTCAAAAAAATCCAATAATGTGCATCCCTGGTGCAGGTGCATCCCTAAAAGAAGCCTATTAAAGAACAAGTGAACATCTGACCAAGTCCAGCTGCTACTTTTGCATCAAGCTTTGGACGCAGGCAGAGCAGACTACAAACTATGCACTGCTAAATTGTCAATTGGAGGGATGAAGAACAACTGATGAATTTCTTCAACAACTTGTGCTTAGGCAGGATAAATCTGGTATAGGTGCACTCTAGTACACTCTAGAGCTATTTTAAACTTTTATTCTCTCTGTAAAGTCATTATGTGTGACACTTTTCTTTCCATGTATTTATCTCTTAATTTAATCCAGAAAATCTCCAAAAACTGCTGCAAATCAGCCCCCTCTACATCTCCATACTCCGACTTTGGATTTCAGCCAGAGGAGCAGTCAGCCACTGAACACCGAGTGCCCTCCCATGGCGCTAAGGTGACACTAACATGGCTGCCCCACATCTTCACACCAGCCACTATCACGCTTGAAACCCACAAATGAAAAAAAGACAGCTCAGTCAAACCTGTGCTCTTGTGATATGCAGACATAATCCTAAGGTAAAGCAGCCAGAGTGAAGGATGAGTGGTGTTTTCAAGTGATGTTGTACTTGTGTGACAGTGAGGCCGAGCTCTGAAGATGACTTACCTTCCACCCATAGCTGCTCGATGTCTGTTTCGATTGCAGCCACTCGCAGTCCCACAGACAGAGCCCCAAACACTAAGAGTCCGATAAAGAGCACCTTCCCACAATGCCTCTGGATGTGGCAGCCCAGAGAGAACAGGAGAGCCTGGAACCTGGCCCGGATCCACAGAGGGGCTTTCTGACCTACCGCCTTCCCCTGGATCCACAGCAGGAGGGAAGGCGAGAAAAAGACACTCTGATTATTACTATGTTTACATACATGAATGATACATCCTAACAAAGCGGCCCTTTGAGGCCCATTTCACAGCTTGTCTAGTTCTAAGGTGTGCAAAACACTAGATAACGAATCTTTACACTGTAATCTGGATCATGTGTCTATTGGAATAGGATGCAGCTTACTAAGTATAGATAGCTTTAATGCCAGGGCTGTCTTTGCAGAAAAAAGCCTGAATCTATCTCCTGAGGTTGCCAGAGGATCCATTACAAACTGGCATTATACATAACATTTGAGATGATTAAAGATTTGAGGCAAATATTAAGCTTGTGAAGAAAATACTTCCAATTTTAGCTGCTTTCACACCACAAATCTTTATGCTTTATTCTGATATTTTTGTTCATGCATGTCCATCAGTTTGTAAATGTTGCCTATGTCAGACTCCTGTATGAACTTCTTTGGCACACTACGAAAGTGGCCGATATAAAACTCAGAAAGAGTTAATATCACATAACTTGAGCAGTTCGATCTATCATAAAGAAATCATATGAGCAAAAGAGTCTGATTTGGGGCAATTACACTAGGCTTGTGCTGAACTCTGATTTTGTTATTGTCTGTTCACA
This sequence comes from Cetoscarus ocellatus, assembly GCA_037902135.1. Lineage (NCBI taxonomy): Eukaryota > Metazoa > Chordata > Actinopteri > Labriformes > Labridae > Cetoscarus > Cetoscarus ocellatus. The sequence continues at coordinate 1,209,800 of JBAMNC010000327.1, read as the reverse complement.
TTACTTTGTGAACTGTGGTCTGTTTCAGACTTCTTTTCAAACTTCTGGACTAACTTTCAAAGCAACCTGTGTTATTCAAACTGTCATCAAAAAATCAGCGTAACAGTTAAAGTTGGACATTGAGGTTGAATGTATCCTTAGAGTTTAGCGAAATTCACCATCACGGGCCTGAAACACTTTAAATACACATCAAAACAACCCCCTTAAGTCGACAATGCATTCATATTTATTTGTTTATATTTAGAATATTCCTAATGCTGCTGTTAAAAAGTAAGGATGACAACATCTTAAGCAGAAAGACACCTTAAAAAACTGCTTTCTAGAACTTCTGCAAGGTTGTAAATGTGCACTGTTCCAGCTTCTCAAGAGAGAGACTTGTTCATGAACTTAATCTGAAGTTTGAGACAAATAAGGTTTCTACGATTATATCCTCACACACATAGACATTTTAATACTTTAAATACACAGAAAAAACACTTTGAACCAAAACATGACATGCCAGAACTTCACTTATGGAAATCTTAAATCATTAGCCTAACTTGTCTTTTTTTCTGTATATTGTGAATTAGATTGATTTCAGATTGTAATCCTTGACTATTCAATGGTTATTTATTTACTCTAGTTCACCTGTGTTTCCTTCACTATTCATGATAACTTATTTTATCTCCTGCACAGCATGTTAATGACTGAGCTGTGTCCCATCACTTAGCCTCTGGTTCAGTGTGGTTTAAGTACCTATGCTTTCCACCTGTACTTATGATTTTGCATATGCCTGTACGTTTTGGCTCTTTCTCATGTACTTGTCGTGCAATGATGCCCGTTGCGAACTTAATTTCCTTTGGGATGACAATAAAGTTGAAGATGAAAACAAACCTCAGAATAACAATGCTGTTATACTTAGAAGACTGATTTAAGAAGAAGTTCAAGAGCGAGAGTAGCCTTTAAAAGACACCTTATATGAAGCTGGTATTAGGTGTTCTTGCACTGTACTTTTGCATAGGAAAACATGACATTTAATATAACATATCATATGTTAAGTCAAATAAAAGCCTTATTCAGTCCTTTCTCCTGAGCATTAACTATCTGTGGTCTAAAAGGGTTTCATCTTCTCCCTATACCCTCACATACAAAGAACTTAAAATACTTTTAATGCTCATCAAAACAACCCTTAGAATTAAAAGTGTTGTTATACTTAAATGTTGGAATTAAGATGCAGTTCAAGAGCAAGGATAACAATACAGCTTTAAAAATACACCTTATATGAAGCTGGTATTAAGTGTTTTTGCCAAAGGATAATAAAACATGACATTTACCATAACTGTTAAGGGAAATAAACGCCTTGCTCAATCCTTTCTGCCTGAGCATTAACTATTAGAAGCCTAAGATGGTGACAAATAAGGTTCATCTTCTTCATTTAACCTCACATAGACCTTTAAACACTTCCAATACACAGCAAAACAAACCTGAGAATTAATATATATGTTTAAGATAAGATAAAGTTCAAGAGTGAGGGTAACAACAATATATCTTAAAATGACACTTAATACGAAGGTGGTATTAAGTGTTTCTGCAAAAGCATAGTAAAACGTAACATTTAACCGCTAAAGGAAATAAGTCTTGTTCCATCCTTTTTGCCTGAGCATAAACTATCAGCAGTCTAAGCTGGCGACAGTGTTTCATGTCTTCTCTGTGGTAATCTACATTACATATTTCCTCCTCTAACTTCTACCATTAATCTGAGGATCTGTGTGCAGTCGCTGTGCTACAAACGTCAGTGCAGCGGAAGACATTGCCCTGCTGTTGTGGTTTCTCTCAGCAGTGCTGAAACACGTCCAAGCATCCGGGCGGTCCAAAGATGCTTTGTCAGATCAAACTCAATCAGTGAATTCCTTTACAGGGACCCACCACATTTCCAAACAGACCCCGGGCCAGTGCGCTCCGCGCTGCCTGCACAAAGCCAAAAACACGCACAACAACACGGCGCGGAGAGGGAGCTGGGAACAAACCCTTTACTTACTAACTCTCTAACTCTCTCACCCCCTGCACAAAGCTCTAACAACAAGGAGAAATGAATGAGAAAGTCGGACAAACAGCAGCCAAATATGAAAACCTGTGAGGTTGTTATCGCTTTATTCCGCAGGGGTTTAAAAGTGCCATGCAGCAGCTGGTTTCTCAAATCTCCGTAAAGCTTAAGAAGACCATCTCCGCTGCATTCATCAGCATTTTGCGCAAACTTCTGCTCTATTTTGTTGTTAAATGACAAAACAGCGAGGATCAACTTCTCCCTGCTCGCTGTAAGCCGTGGTGGTCCTCGGACACCAGACTGGGAGCTACCCTACGTCCCCACATGCGTCCCAAACTGACGCGTAAATTGGTTAAATAAAAAAAAACTCTCCATTCATGTAAGCGGACTGAAAGAAAGCTGCCCTCACAGTGAGTCCACACTAAAACTGCGAGCGTTTCTATCACCTTTGAGATCTGTTTAAGTGCGAAAGCAGCGTGGCAGTAGCTGGGTCTCCGGAGGAGGTCTGGGTTCGCAGGCGGCTGGGAGCGCGTATAACTCGGGGGTAAATCTCCATAGACGCCGGACCCTGGGACCCCGCGATCCGAGGCCATAGTCCAAAGAGGGTGAACGACAGAGGGGCTACAGAGAATCGGTGCGAGTTCACAAAAAGCGACGATAATAATCCAACATAGAAGTGGAGCGCATCCAGCGGAGCCGGCGACAAGTTAGAGGAACCGATTCTAGTGTTCCGTGGAGCCAAACAAGTCTCGAAACTCCATCCCAACATTATGCGCCCAAATCCGTAGAGGTCCTCCAGTCTTCATTCGTCCCGAGTGTTTGTGAAACGGCGTCTCAGAGAGGGGTGCTAGCAGTTCTCGTAGTAGTAGGAGTTGTAGTAGTAGTAGCCTGTGTCAAGTCTAACCTCGGTCCCGTAGCGGTAACATTTGGAGAAGTTCGCCTCTCGGCAGATCCTGAAAAGGGAGGTTTGATGGAAAAGTGCTCCGGCTCCCATTGGCCAAGGAAGAGGCAAATTACTTTGCAAACATCGCCTATTATTAGCTGCTAAGCAACAGCTCACCAAAGTGGAGAGAGAGGGGGACCACCCAGGCTGCTGCTGCCTGGGCTGGAGGGGAGGGGGAGGAGAGAGGAGGAGGGGGAGGAGGAGGAGGAGAGGGGAGAGAGAGGGGAGCTCTTTCAATAAACTCCACACAGCCGCGCGCGCACACTCACACACCGCAAACACGCACATGCGCACACGCCTAAGCATACTGCTAGCTAGTTAGCCGCTCGCCTCAGTTCCTCTGAGCATTGTTCCTAAACAGCCTGAGACCTATGTGTGAGCTGTCACACAACACACTGATGATATGAGGCTGAAATGTACTCATAACAAAATGAAAAATTATTTAGACACTTAACTTAAACGCTGGAGTGGAAATAGTAATAAAAACTTAGGCCAATTAAGCTAGTGGATGGGAAATTATGCTATTAGCATATAGCCTAGGTATGAGACAAACCTCTTGAATTAATCATATTTTTGTCTTTAATTTTAAACATAACATTTTTTATCCATTTTTTTTACCATCTTCAGAACTTCATACATGATTTAGCTCAGTGTCATGTTTTTAAATAGGCTTCTTTCAATAAAGTATTTTTTAACCCTGCCAACAAAGGCTGCCCAAAGTCAATTTAATGAAGACTATCACCACAGAAGGGACTTTTTGGATACATAACATGAGGAGATGCCCCTCCATACACAAACCTAAAAATACATTGTCAGCAACATTTTCCCATAGGTGTTTTAAGAGCTCTTTACTCTTCACTAACCTTATTTTTTTATTTATTTATTTTTTAGCAAAAAAGATAACATTCGGGCATTGCAAAATTCAATTTTTTTTTTTTTTTTTACAAAAGAGAGGCAGGGTACATATAAGAGGGTATTAGTTTAGCTTATTTTTTTGTAATGTGTATTGTAATATCTGAACAGTGTGTTAAAATTTTTGGGTCCTTTGACTAACAGGTTATAGAGTAACTGAAAAATATATAATTTGAATAAATGTTAAATCTTTAACATCTCTAAAAGATTAAAGATTTCTAAGGACTAAGGAATAAGTACACCTTAACACCTATTACTTTGTTACAAATAAAACATGCAGAATACTTTAAATGGCCAGAAGTCAGACAATTACTAATAGCATTGTTATTTCTTGCATATTTTTTTTAAGCAAAAGATTGTTTTCTCTGTTTTGAATGTTTGAAGCTCAGTTGTGCTTTTAAACAGATGTTGGCCACAACTACAAGCAGTTTTTCAGAGTCTTATTTCATCATATTAATTTCTTAATTTGCTTGATGATGCATGATTTTAGGAACTATTGGATAACGCCATGTGTTATATGTTTTCACAGGGCCCCACATTTTTGGCATCACTCCTGTATATTTATGTATGTATAATGTATGTGTGTGCATGACTACAGATTTACACTTCTTTCTTGTATTGCATGTCAACATGTTGGGACATCCTAATGTAAATCATGTGATTAAAGGTGTTCCAATTTTCTGGAAACTGCAGTTGTCTCAGTTTTTGTATATATTCTTTTTATATTTTGTAATAATAAATTATGCATTTTTATGTAATTTTGCTGGTGATTTGAATTTATTCTGTGATATTCACAGTTGTATATTTTAACTATTGCAGACTGCACTTCTTTCTGTTGTAGAATGACACTTTGTAACTATGCATATCACTTTTGAAACTTTGAAACATGTGAATGGTCCTCTAATATAAAAGATGCATGGCCTTATAAATCTACTTCAGTAAATGTAAAAGTGATCCTGGTAATTATTCACTAAAAGCATAGGCTACTGAGTAGTGACAGGTTGTAAATTAACTCTTTCCACTGCCCAAACAAAGGTATTTTTTTCTTTCTTCTGTGGATTTGCTAACCTACCTGCCAGCAATGTAAAACAACACACTTCACAAACACTAAGTATTATAAAACAACACATTTCAAATTAGATTAAAGTCTTTCCAAGACTGTTGTATGAAGGTTTCAATCAGTGATCACGTGGTTTACCTTGAGCCGTGATTTTGTTTTCTTTTAAAAACAAAATTTGCAGGTAATATGTAGTTCTCATAAAAAGTTTGGAAATGTTATTTCGATTGATTATTCATCCCCTTTAATAATACCAATTGGAAATGTATATTATATTGTTGGAAAGCCTGGCTAGTCACCTTTCCAATGAGGTTCAATTTGCAAAGATAGTGCATTTGTAGAATAAGCAACACAGCTAAACATTTGGATAGTACAACTAGTTACTTTCAAGCTTGGCTATTACACATGCCACCTGTTGATACCACCAACAACATTTTAAGTTTTAATTCTTTTATAATCTCCAAAAAAGAGGGAAAATAGCTCTTTAACACAGGTGTAAGCACACAGTTCCCTTTTCCCTTGCCTTGGGAGAATTACAGATCTGTCAACACTCCTCATATCTCTTCATCACATCGCATGTTTGAAGAGGTTTTTGAGCCCCACATTTGTTACAGAACACCCAAAAAAGACTTTTTATCCTCCCAACTCTCTTCTGTGAGTGCACTTTGTTGAAGGCAGCTGTGAGAGGAAGAAGAAGTATGTGTGTAAGTTTTTAGCACTAACAGCTGTAACCTCAACTCTTGTGGCCATGCTCTAAAGTTAGGTTGATAGGCCTTCTTACACCCTAGAAAATATCACCTTTAGCCCCTGTAAAAAAAAAAGTACCCTTAAAAAGATCGTAGGAATTATTCCACATATGTGTCTTTTTCATAGACACTTCAGAGCTGCCTGGCTCAGAGTGACACCCTTATCTCCAAAGGGGCTTTTTTGGAAAGTTTCCACGTCTTGCCATGCATGATTTCCTGAGTTCAGAAAGAGGTTCACCTATGAAGAAGAAAAAGAATAGTAGAGAGAAAGAAAGTTTGTGAAAGAAAGAAAAGGAGGCTCTTTTGTTATCTTGGTGGTTGTCTATGCCCCCATTGGCCCCACTCAGTACTGTATGGGGGTGAAGAACAAACACAGTTTGCAGATACACTCATTTTCCACTTAAACACCAACCTGTGTTAAACATTTGCCATGTAGCTGGTGCTAATTTAAGGGCCCTTTGGGTGCTTGTTAAACAATTTAATGCCAGAGTAAAGTCATTTGAATGTAGGTGTTGGTGCTATATGGTCACTGTGTTGGTGACATGAGCAGTAAACAAAGGTCTAACTAGACTGAGACTGAGCTGTTGGGTCTATCATCACTTTGCATTCAGGGGAGAGAAGACTGTTGGATTAGTGCTGTTATACATCAACAACCTAATACTGTAAGAGACCCTGTGAAAGGCCTTTGCACACCAGATGTTATTTTTCATGCAAATAATTTACACAGATTTTTTTTTTTTTCAAATCCATAGTCAGTCAATGCAAGCTTACACACCAGACACATAATGTCGCCAAGCAAGAACACGGCTCTTATTTTCTATCTGATGAGAGTGTTTGAAGTCAGTGTGCAAATGTTGTCATACTATGGCCATGGTCGCAGGCTATGTCCACGCGAAGAATGTCATTTTGAAAACACATTCTTTTAATTTGTATTTTGGCCTTCTCTCCACACCTAATTGGCATTTTAAGTCACTGAAAACATACATTTTGGAAAATGCCTGCCAAGGTGAAGATTTCCCAGAACCCTGTTCAGAGTGTCCAGGTGTGGACAGGGAAAATGACATTCTGGGCCCAAACGTCACACTCAATGCCAAGCTCTCCTCGGGGGATGTCATATTATGCAACATTATCACTGTTGTTTACATTTGTTGTAAAACTGGTGCTGTATTAAGTGTTGCTGGCTGGATTATTTGCATGATGAGCACTTTTTTTTCGCTCCTTCACGATAATGGTGCTATTATTATTATTATTGTAATTATTAACAATAATAACAACAACAACAACAATAATAATAATACAATTTTTTAGATATAACATACTTTACATTTGAAAAATGTCTCAAAATGCTCTACATTGGCTTCAATGCTGGGGTTGCTGTTTTATAAATAGCACTTCTATCAGACTAGTCTATCAGACCCTAAAGCTGTGTTTCGACAAAGCATTCTGGTTCAGTTCAGCTTTGTACTGCATGCAATTATAGATGTTTCCACTGTCAAATGTAGGGAATGGTACCCAAAAAGCCAATCCCTGCTGTCCCACTTTTTTTGGCATCCTTCCTTTGGGGTGCTGAGCATAAAGAGACATCCCAGAAGGATGGAGCTAAAAATGCTGCAGTCTGTTGATTGGTCGCAAGACTGGTCAATTTCCTTGCAACAGTGACTAAAACTAAAACACCATACAGTGGATCTGTGTCAGCAACATTTTTTACAGATTTTGCTATAAACAATGTCTGAACGAGACAATGTTGTAGAAGACAGGAGGAAGTGCTGAGGAGGATGGACTTAGCTGGCATGACCCTCATCTTCCTGCATGCACCCCTGGCCCTAAGGTGAGGGTACAGCTGGCAGTCGAAACACAAGCAAGCTCAGGGCTTACCACTCCAAAACATACCAAACTGTACTGAACCAAACCAGACAACTCAGTGGACACGCAGCTCAAATGTCCAATCCTGATCTTATGCTATGCTCCAGCATCACGTAAATAAAGGTAGGTAGTAGTTTCCTAAAAAGGAACAGAGATTTGTCAAACCGAAAATATCTCAAAGATTTTAAACCTGGGAAGGAGCCTTTCTGTTGTTAAGACTCTCTTGTCTTAGCTCAGTAAGGATCTTGTGACGTTATTCCTAAATCTTGTTTTTTAATCAGAGATTATGTTTTTGACTTCTCCTTGACGACAGCTCACTGCAACAGTTAAATGATCCACCCAAATATCCTGCTCCATCCATCCAAAGCCAAGGCAACCAGACGCTTCTCTAACGTGCTTACATTTCCAGTGTTGCATCAGCCGGTCTTTAAGTTAGGCGTCTGCTGGACCTGGACCTGGTCTAGTTTTCCTGGGCTGGACTGGGCTGGGTTGGGTCGGGCTGAGTGGTGGAGAGAAACAGGCAGCTGGAAATGGGAGCTAATGTGGAATGTGAGGAATTGGGTTGTGTGGTAGGGGGCCCCTTCAAGCCTAACAAACTCAGGGAGGTCCGAGGCCTGGTCTGGAGGCCTTGGATAAATAAACCATGTGAGATGACCATGCGCTGTGCAGATATCTGCCATCACACCGCCTTGGCCTCCAAACACAAACCACCCAAGACCCCCCTCTCACTCTCTTGCTCTCTTTCTTTCTCCCTCTTTCCACTGGTCCTGTCATCCTCTCTTTATCTCTCCTCTTCCTCTCTCTCTCTTTGTCTGATTTTGTTCTTTACACCTCCATCTCTCCTTCTGTTTCATCTGCTCCTCTAGTCCTGCTCTCCCCTTCCTCCCCCCCAGTCTCCGTTCCTCCATTTCATGTCTCCCCAGTGACTCCATCCATCCATCCGTTCATCCGTGCATGCATGGCTGCCTGTCCGCCCGTCCATCCAGGTTCTGCATGTGCTATAGGCAGATCTACGGAACCGCTTTGGCACTCAGCCGTCACACAGCAGCCGAGACGCCCGGGGTTCAGGCCAGGAGAGTGTTTATTTATCAAAGAGAGGGGCTGGGGGACCACTCACCACTGCATTTCTTCTTCTTCATCTTCATCTTCTTCCTCATTTTCTTCTTCTTAGGGAATAAGAGAAAATGGAAAAATTGGTAGAACAATTCAGAGATAAGAAATGTTCACACAGAATTTATCACATGATGCAATGATCCGTGGGGGGATGTCTTATATGAGAAAAGGTTTTACAGCCATTTAAAGGCGTACATTGTGAGATGTTCAGGTTCAAACTTTATTTATTCCAAAGGACAGTTCAGTTTTGTCATCCTCCAGACCCAACATACATTTAGCACACAGCAGTCTGGAAAAATCCTAATAAAGCACAATAAACAGTATGTGGCCAGTGGTGCTCATATGGCTTTAGGTAGGCTACATGCTTTTTATTGTAAGATTTGCAAGATTTTAAAGGTTGAACATCCATACGTCTTATTTAACACATCCCTCTGTGATGAGCTCTTGGGCTATGTATCTACTATCTAAGGCAGTGCTCCTCAAAGTGTGTGCCATAGGTGAGCTGCAACAAGTCATATACATAAATAAAGGCCATAAGCCTAACTGAAACTCAGAGTTCAATTATCGTAACATGTTTTAAGTCCCAGAAATTACAAAAAAAGCTGTGAGATTAGACTTACTTGTTAACTTATTTTTTTTTTATTGCCTATTAAACATAAGTGGTGTCAGTTTACTTGATGGTGAATTAACTGGAGAAATTTCATTCAATATCGCACTATGCTACTTGGTTTCTGATTTTAAAAATGTATTCATACTTTCAAGTGCATGAAAGGTTCCAGGAAAAAAGGCTGGTCAAAAAATCCTGGTCATTCTAAAAAACTAAAGCTTTGCAAGATGGATCTGCCTGATGACAGACATGGTATCTGTCGAATCCAGCTGCTCCAGCTGTGAGATTTTCTAGACTATGGGCCTGATCTACTAAGATCCCAAATAACAAGCACTAAATTGTGTCTGCAAACAAAAAAAACTGGAATTGCTGGATAGACAATATGTCTCTACTATTAAATCACCCCAATGTGATAAATCACATTGGGGTGCTAAATGATTACATTTGCATCTCCTCCTCTCAGTGTTTTGCACTTTCTGATAATCTGCATATATTCTGCATATTCATGAGGGCAAACACGCTAAATGGATTACGCATGCTATTTTGCTCATTTGACAGATGCAATCATCGGTGCAGCCGGTTAGTAGAACGGCTTTGCGAGCTATTAAGTTTGCACATGTTTTTATACATGCAAACCTTTAGTAGATCTGGCCCTAAGCGTTCAAACTGAAATCTGCCTATGAAGAGAAGGAAGTGGTTAATACTTTAAGTCTCATGTGATGGTTGTATCAGGACTTTTGTGGGTTCAATGTTATTTCCACCTCTCAAAATAGACCATGGTGTACTTGGGTTTGGGAAAAGACTGAACAAATGATGATAATACTGGTTTTATAGTGGCAAAACTTAAAACAATAAGTTTGAGGTCAGGCATGGTCAGGCCAAGTTCTGTGCAAATGATTTACGTAAAGACTGTTTTCAGTGACCTATCAGTTTGAACACTAAATATCTTGTCTTTGTAGTGTATTCAATTGAATATAGGTCAAAAAGATTTGCAAATCATTGTATTCTGTTTTTATTTATGTTTTACACAACGTCTTAACTTAATGGGAATATATTTTTTAGAAACTCCACATATTAGCTTTGAGCTTTGTAATTAAATATCAGTGTCCTCGGAGTGTTTCTGGACCAAACAGTTGTTAAGTATAATTACAGAAACATGTCAAAATTTTCTCTGAAGTGGGTCTAAAAACACAAAATACAAGGTAAGTACACCTCTCCAGGTTTTTCCATGACTGTCTGAATGAGTCATATGTCTTACATGATGTAAACAAGAACTAAATCTCAGATTCTGAGTTGCAATGAAACAATATATGATTGATGTGGACTGGGTCAAAGGGTTTTTAAAAAGATGGATCCAGGTCGTTTCCTTTTTCAGAAAAAACAATAAGGCACTGAAATCAAAAAAAATTGTAATGCAGCCCTGCAATAAAAAGTCAAATTTAGAATTACATTGTAATCTGAGGGCACTCAAGGTAAAAAGATTATAATTCCTCACCCTCTTATTACACCCTCTGTATACTTATCTATGTGTGTGGGCAAATGACAAGATTTCCATGCAGACAAGTTTAAAACGTGGAAAAAAAAACATTACAAACACGTCGGGTCAGTCTTATCCAAATGAACAAAGGATTTCTTGATAACCAAACAGAATATCTGGCGATGGGCCGGCTGACTAGACAAATAAAGCTGTTCGATAAAAACAAAGAGCTGCGTGATTTGATGATGGAAGAAAATAAACAGCATACTCTAAATGAACCTAAAACCTCGGCCTTTGACTTTCTGTCTGTTTGACTTAGAGTTCACAGAGTCCTTTTAGGCAGTGATGCTCAACTGGTGGGTCCAGGGTTGTTCACACAAATGGCTGGGACAAAAGGACAAGTAAATGGGCCCCCTTCAGAAAGAATTTGATATTTTTAATGTGTAGGAAAATCCAAGGGCCTCATTTGACTACAATATGTTAGGCTGTAGCCCTTGAAGTGACTAACCTTGTTTAGATGATGCCTGTGGATCCTTTACCTCATGTTATGCCACGCACTGACTCTCCAACTTTCATTGTAATCCGCTGTCCTGTCACTCAAATAAAGCATAACAAAGCCATTAAATAAAATACGCAGAAAAAAAACAATCAAAATGTAAATGTTGCATAAGTAGCTCTGGGCAGCTTTGGAGCTGACCAAAAAAATTTCAGGTCTCAGCATGGCTAAACATACTGTTAAATTCAGTGGTTCCATTAATATCACAAAAATGATTTTACCATTTCAGGAAGAGCGGGATTGAACAATAAAAGTTGGCTGCGACAAACCAAATGATCTTTTCTTCAACTTTAATAAGAAATAGTGAGTATTTAGGTTTAAGATAATAGGATGTTTTTAGTGGGTAGTGAATGTGTGCCTAATGAAGAACTTGCTAAGAGTCGATGATGTGCAGACTGTTTTGTCAGTAATTATTTGGCTTTAATGCCTTTTTTGATAGAGGGACAGTTGATAGAGTCAGACAGGGGGTTAGGAGAGATGCGAGAAAGAGTAACCTGCACTGAGACAGGGGCCTCCTTATGGATTGCATTGACATAGCCCACTAGGCTATTGGCCTCCAGTAAATGTTGATTTTGTCATAGAAATACAATTACAGCTTTTACCTCCATGTGTTTTCTCCTGATTAGGGAGGGGTGAGAGTTGAAATACAGTCAAATAAAATGCAGCCATCAAATATTGAGCATCATGAGATATGACCATCAGCAGTGCTCTTAATGTCAGTAACACTGCAAGGGTAACAGAAATAGGAGGGAGAAATACAAAAAGGTAGACTTTAATGTGTTAGGATGATAATTTATGAGTCAAACCTTAAAGGACACACATCCATACATATCATTTTACTCAATTTTCCTGTAATACTGAGTAAAACCAGATGTTTTCTCAAGTTCTCAACCTATTTATCATGTTAGCTCGGGATAATCATGCTGTTTTCCAGTGATTACAAGTTTATTTCAGCAATTTTCTCAAGATCTGATGAAATTAAGTCATTATCACAAAAAACATTGTTGTTAATCCAAAAAATCAAGATAATTAAGTTAAGAAACTCGAGAAGACAATCCAAACTGAGTCCCTATCAAAGGATTTTTGATACTTTTATTAGTGAGATAACATGACAAAACAGTGCCCTAGTGACAATTAAGAGACAAAGGAAAATCCTCAGAAGGGAGACAGAAGGTCAAATTGGGTAACTTATGAAATGTCACAGCATGGCTATTGGATTGTGACAAAATAGAATAGGAATAAAAAGGGATAACTATTACAAAATTAAGAAAATTAAGAGCAATTAATATGTAGAGCTGCCCTAATCTGTTACATCAGTAGTGTGTGTGTGGGTGTGTGTGTGAGCATTGTGTTGTGTGCAAGCGTTTTAACCAAAACTGACCCAACTTAACAGTGCAGGCATTGATCAGGCGTTGATCAGGTGTCAGGGAGAAGAGTCTGTCAGGATGGTGGCTTAAATTTGAATGTTATGGGGATTTATTCAAGAATTTATTAAAGGTATTAAGTAGGTAGGTGTAATATATTACAGTAAAAGTTTTACTTTTCTTGAATGAATAGTAAAAAAAGGGATTATAATTTCTGAAACAGTGATTGTTTTAAAGTTACTAATCAAAGTCATGCCTTTTAATTCATCCTCAGTGAACCATTATTGTGACTTTTTGTGTATCATCACTGACAGGCACAAACCTTCTATCCCCAACTTTAATGATTTTCATAAAACAGTGCAATCAGTCACCTTCGAGAGCAGGTTTTATAAACTTTTAACTAATTCAAAGTTCAGCATTAATTTGAAATCAGAACCATAGCATTGTCACTCAGAAGTGAAGCATTTTTTTCCATTTCTGGAGGTTTCTGCTTGACAGGGACGATAAAAAGGTAAAAGCACATTACGATATGAGAGTGAAAGAGTGGGATGAATGTATTACTTTTATTTTGCATTTGTGTCCCTGAGAGACATTAAAATTACTGTTGTTGTAAACTGTGTTTTATACTTGTGGGAGAAACAGTCAAAGTAACTTTATTCAATTACATAAATGAGAGAAAATCAAGTAATTTTTAACACTTTTCTCAGAGTGATGTGTAATAAAAAATCATTTAATTTGTACAACTTGCCTAACAGTGTCAGGGTTTAAAGTTTGCAGAGGCCATTCAATAAGTGGTCCTCAACTGGTGGGTCAGGGCCCCAAAAGTGGGCCACAGAGCTGCTTATATGGGTCTTGAGAAAACATACCAAAGTCTTTAATGTATGGAAGCTCTAATTGTACATACTTTAAATCTAAACATACTCCTCATAATAAGTTTGGAATGTTATTTCAGTTGATCATTTTTACCTTTATACTAATACCAATTGGTATTGTATTTTAGATCATTGGAAAGCATTCATTTAACACAGCTCAACATATGGGCAGCACCACAGAAGAAGGAGCCATAATCCCCTCTTCCCCTGGAGGAAAGCTTATGGTTCATCAGCAAAGTCAGGGTGAGGAACCGGTTCTTTTGGGTTGTTGTCCTCCTTAGATCCCCACTTTGAGGTCTGTCTTTGACTTCACCAGTCTTGTGTTATTTCTGGAGGTTTGGAAATGTTACCAGGGCTGACAGCAAATAATGCTGCTACTCTGCGTACCACAACACTGGTTCAGCTTTCAGGTGCAGGGGATTTAGGCTCATTTTTTGGTGGGGTGCTTTCCGCACATTTAGCTGTTTTATTCATTTCACTGATTCATGATCCTTACAAGTTGTACCTTGTTGTAAAGTTCAATCAAACTTATTTGTATAGCACTTTTCATACAAAATTTTGTAGCAGAAAGTGCTTCACATAAGTTGACTAATTAGACTTTCCAGGGATATAACACACAATCCAAACCGGTTTTATTCAAGGGGAGAAATAATCAATCAAAATAAAGTTTCCACACTGTTTTAGGAGTATATTTAATTTGACTATTACTGCTACTCCTGAGTTTTGCCTGATTTATCATTTTTTCTTCTATAAACAAAGCTTTTATCATTATGATGTATTCCTTTGCCGAAACCTTTTGATAACAACCAGAATATTCATGTTATTACAGGAAACAGACTATAATAACACATGTATAATTGTCCTCTCTGAGTCTATATTATTACCTTTTAAAACATGTATGTTTTGTCTGTTTGTTCAGCCATGTTTTGTTCCATCCATGATCTCAAACTCTCATTTTTCATTACACAAAATGTTGATAATTTATGTAAATTAGAGTTGTGATTACTCATTACAGAAACAGTGAGTCCTGAGACTAGATAAGTAAGAACAACTTCTCTTCAGTTTAATAAAAAAAAAATGTCATGTGTTACTAAACTTCTGTTTGCTCTGGTAATACATGTTTGTCAGAAAAAAAGGGTAACCTGTTAGCAGGATGACACTTGTTGCATTGAATTCCTGTGTCAGTCTCAGAGGAGAGCTGAAGCTGCCACCCACAGACTCACACAAGATTAATTATGATAATGCATTTCTTTAGGCCTTTGTCATTGTAATGAATGGTTGCCTTTCTGGGAGAAAAACACACAAAACACAGAGAGACACAGAGAAACACACTTTTCTTTAAGTCTTTGTTTGTGTGCTTGTAACGGAGGTATTGTCAGACGCCACTGGCAGGTGGTAACGCAAACTCAGACCTGTGGCTTTACGAGAGAGCGCGGACCCTCACTACTGCGTTAACATGAGTGTTTACATGAAATAATGTGTGTGAGAAAATGGCAGAAATATTGAAGCCAAATTATTTGCTTTTATTAGCTTTTAGAAACCATAAACAAACTCATTACAAAAGATAATGTAATAAGACTTTGAGACGAAGCAGCTGTTTTTACGGAGGCACTCCACAGACAGTAAAACCGAATGTTTGATTTTACCCTGTTTGTCCTGATTATGGATTATTTTTGTTGTTTTCAAGATCTTACTTATCTCATTATTCCATGATTATAATAATGCTGGTTTTCTCTGACATTGATTTAACTTCCAATGTAAAGTTAAACAACTATTTTTCATAGTAAAACAGTGACATTTTCACAAGATCATGAGATGTACATGATGAAGTCGAAAGAGAAAAATTGTAAATTAATGACTTTAGCTGAGGAGAGAAAAATAAAATAAAAGAATATATGTCCTCAAAAGGCTTCTGTAGTTTTTCTCCATATGGTAATCAAAATTAAACACATTTTAGCAGAAAAGTTAAAAAAATGCTTTTAAATGTATTTTGTAACAAGCAGGTTGTAGTAGTTATAATTTTCATCAGTTTTTATTTTTATGACACTCTGTTGTTTACACTTTTAGAACTTACAAAATAACATCTATTTTGATCAATTACTGAGGAGGAAAAACATGACTGAAAAACATATATTATGTAAATAAACGTCTCTCCTACATCATCACAGAACTGTCCACAGTAGCTCTGCAAACTTATTGTGCATGACAAAATATCCCTGCTTCATTTTGTCATTATTTGCCGATTGATTTATAATTGGACGTCTGTTCTCCATCTAGAAAGTGAGGGAACACAACTTTATCAGAATAAAACAGATTGTGAATTAACTCTGCATTAGAGTGGTGGAGTTATATTTAGTTGTGGAAAAAATAAGACAAAACTTTCAAATTTGTGCATCATGCCATTCCATAAGTTGAACATTATTGATCTATTTGATCATTTGCAGTTAATCAATCACAAAGCCAGTCATTACTGAGAGCAGACCTGATCAAACTTGAGCAGCACGGTGGCACAGCAGGGTGTGCCTCACTGTAAGAAGGTTGCTAGTTTGATCCCTGTGTCCGTCAGAGCCTATCTGTGTGGAGTTTGCATGTTCTCCCTGTGCATGCGTGGGTTTCTCTTTGGGCACTGTGGCGCCCTCCTAGATCAAAAACATGCTCATGAGATTGATTGATAACTCGTAATTGCTCTTAGATATGAGTGTGGGTGTCAATGGCCATCTGTCTCTCTATGTGGCCCTGTGGTTGGCTGAGGACTAGCTAAATGGTGTAGATAATGGTTGGTTGGATATCTGAACTAGACAATTTTGAAACCCAAAACAATCTGAGGCCCTCCAAACCACTCATGCAGCCATAACATCAGACTCCTTCATAAACAGATAAGACATGAATGCTCAGTTTTGTTTTCAGTACTTTGTTTTGTTATATTCTCTTATACTCATCCTTTATGACCCACTGACTGGATTGAGTGGAATAAGAGATTTATCAGTGTCAAATTCAATACCAGTTTATCTGTCACACTGGTTCCTTTAATCAGACAATATCAATGATAATAAGCTAACATGTAAGTTCAATCACTGGGCTGTTTTTGGTAGTTATGTGGACTTTAAAATGTCCTCAAACAAGAATTTTATGATGATTTAAAATGTGGTTTAATTAGACATTTGACTTTGATTTTTTCTTAATGACCTTTCCTCTAGCAGCTAAACCTGCAGGACCTTTGGGGCCCTGGAAAGGACCACAGCCCACTCCCCAGGAAAACTTGAAATCAGATAATGATCTTTTAAAATCACTGACAACACAATTTATGTTTTTATTACTGAGTCTAGAGTGTGTCTTGGGAATTCTATGCCTCAATGTGATCATGAAAGGACACTGAATAGAGATGAAAAAAACAGGAAGAGAGAGTGGGGAATGACGTGGGACAGAGTCCACAGCCCTGAGATGAACCAGTGCAGTCGGGACCCTTGTGGGGTCACAAGAAACCAAAGGAAGGGGTCAGAGGATGCCCTCCATAAAAAGTAAATTATACTAAAATGACACATTTTAGCCATTACTGTAAAACTGTATTCATAAACTGAGGTCAGTTTAACAGAAAAACCATGGGCATTTCATAAATAATAATAAATTGAAAATACATATAAAGATCTTTAATTTCCTTATTTTTCACCTGAACCACCTCTTGGGACAGTGAGGGTCCACATGTGTAGATACTTTGCTACCAGCACACCTAATTTATTATTTTTCCAATACTCATTTCTAGTTTTTATTTTGTGAAAATGCTTAACTTCAGCTTAGTTTGGTTTTGATTTTGCATGATCCACTGAAAGATCTTCACTGGAGTGTTGAAGTTAATAACTGTAACTACCTTGTCTGGTTTTGCACTTATTAATTAGTTGGGTTTATGTGTAAAGCAGAAGTATACAGAAAATAAACAGATTCAACACTCCAGTAAAGACTGCCACAGAGAATTTCCAATGCTTTACCTTAGATCAGGGATGGAAACTTCAATCACCATGAGGGCCACAAAAAATTCATTCTCACTTCCTGAGGGCAAAATTATGACAAATCATCTGATGCTTTATGACAACCACAATCATTATTATTAAAAAATAGTCAGTGTTGAAATATTGTACATATTATTCTGCTACTTATTGACAACAAGCCCCCCAAAAGCATTTAAAAAGAGCAAAAGAAGCTAAAATATAATTAATAATAATACGATAATAATGTCAAGACTGATGTGTTATAACTGATATGCAAAATTGAAGCTCATCAATAATTTAGTGAGTTTGAACATTCAAGCCACTTGTGTAATTAGCATAGATTTTACTTGTCATTGAGTATGTTTTACTAACATTTATTTTCCTAACGCTAAATGTGTTATACTGAAATAATTACACACATTTAGATTCATAATATAAACAAGAACGATTTTGTAGAAATTTGTCTAATTTTTATGGTAGGGCAAGCATAGGCATTGTACTGGCATCTCAAATCTAATTGCATTTGGCAGTTTATATATGTGTGTATATATATATATATATATATAAATATATATATACACACATATATACATATACATTTATATACATATACTTATATACATATATACATATACATACACACACACACACACACACACACACACACATATACATATATATATATATATATATATATATATATATATACAAGATATCAGCATTTGAAATAACTTAGATAACCTAGATGGTCCTCAAAAATACTTACATTACAATAAAAACACAAAGAACTCAACAATAAAAGACAAACAATACAAAATAGAAAATAGTATCCTACAACTACACAATGTTAAACAAGAAAATATGAGAACGTTTATGACAATAAGACTAAGTCCTCTTCAGTAGCTGGTTCAGTTTGTATGAGACCTGCTCTTAGGAATAATATTTTAAAAGAGTCAATTAAATTTGGAGGTGAAACAAGACAAAATCTTTGAAATTTTAAAGCTGTGAATTCACAAGGAATCACATTTAGGATTTCAAAGTGCCAAAATGTAAATTTACAAGAAAAAAAAGAGATTTTTTCCATTTCAAAATCTTCAATTTTAGCTCTCACACTTAGAAAAATGTTGTCTTGTGTCTGCCCAAAGAACAGTTTCAAAATGGACAAATGATATCTCTCCCATATAAGTTGTTTTTCTCCTGATAGCCAACTAATGACTTTTATCTCTGCGAAGGAGGTACAAATAAGTCACCATACCTTGTTTTTGCTGATGATGATTAATTTGTTTGTTTGTTGCCAGAACTCAAAAAGTTATGAACAGAGTTTGATGATATATTCAGATAGTTTTGGTAAGGATTTGTTAACATTTCAAGAAGGCAGTTTCCAAATTTTTTTTTTAAATAAAACAATAAGTTCTCCATAGATTTGATGACATTTTCAGGGAATGTTAGTCATGCGAAAGGGAGAAGTGATTAGATTTTGGTGATGATCTGAACCCGGATAGGGATCCATTATTTTCTTTCAAGAATTTGTTAACAGTGTGAGAAAGGGAAGTTTTTCACATACTTGAAAATAACTTGCATTGCTTTCATTGTTTTATTCTTTACAACATCAAAACTTTTAGCTTGGCTTCTCATATATGTATGTCTCTCAAAACTAAAGAAAAATTTATTGGCTCTCTTGAAAATGTTCAGATCATTTTCTTTTATTATTTCATAGAGAACCATAATCGCCATTGTTAAAACAAACCCCAGTCTAGATCCTTTTTTTCTGTAGACAAAAATCTCTTAAATTTACATCTTTAAGTACCTCCTTAATGAGTTTTTAAAAACATTATGCAAAGAATAAGTCTTGTTGGTAAATTCTACGAGGTATTTTTTTTAGTAGTTATGGCTGTAAATCTGTGAGCAGCTCCAGCTGAAGTTGTCCCAAACATTCAGACTAATAAGATTAGAGAAAACAGGTCAGGAGGGTGTAAAGCAGGTCGCCTTTTCTCCTCTCTGTGATTTTACGGCTAAAGCAATTTAAGATGTGATCCCAATCAACCACCCAGTCAATGTTTAGTTAATTAGCCAGGGGCCTCCACAGTGACGGACAGGGATATCTGGCCCTGTGTGTGTGTGTGTGTGTCACTGAGGTTGTTATCCCATACACCAGATCTGTGAGTCTTTTTGTTGGCTCGGCAACATAAGAAACTGTTGTATCTCTAAAGCTTGTGAAAAAGACTGTTTGTGTGTCTGTGTATTCACGTGTTTAAGTTGGAGATGGGGTGCTGTGTGTGTGTTTGTGTGTGTGTTGGGCCGGGAGGTGGGGGGCATCTTGAAAGGTAGTGTGTGGAAAAAAAAGAGGGAGGGAGGAAATTCATTTGTGGCCGGAGAACACAGAAGACAAATTGAGGAAGTGTTGTGCTAATGTGTAGGGGTCAGCAGCAAACACACACAGGTTTCTGACTGACTGCCACTTGGGTGGCCCGCTCTCTCTCTCTCTCTTTCCTTCGCTCACCCACGATCAGCCCTCAAGCCATGAAGCCACCCAGCTACTCAGAACCCCCACCCCCCTCAGCCTTCAAACCCATAACCCAGAGCCCCACCCCTCCTCTCTTTACATCTGTGTGTCAGTGTTTTCGAACATTTGTCTCCAACATCCATCCAGACCATCCACCCCGACCATGGCTCTGTGCTTCTGATTAAATCACCTTTAGGTTCAGAGGAAATAAAAGTATCATCAGTTCAGAACAAATATGTGAAACCACTCAACATCTTCAAAACAACCATTAATTCCTCTGAATGCACGGCCTCATTTATGACGCTCGAGGCTATATGATGTTAACACTGAGTCCAAACCAAGACGCCACATTTTTGTGGCTGCGACATTCCGACAAATAGGAAAAAATACAGACGACTTGAGCATAATTTTATCCACCATTCCCCCAAAATTCCAACATGTCATATTTTGTGTCCTCAGAAATTTCAAGATCTCCTTAAAAGGCTAAAATTAACCTTTGGGGAGAAGGATCACACAGCAGACAGTTTATTAAGACAGGAGTTTAAAACTTAGAGATTTAGTTGAGACACAGGTACTTGTAGCCAAATTCAAAGCATAAACAGAGCTTTGCCAGAAAATCTGCAAAACATACTTGTTTTAAATCACAAAAGATAAAAAACTAGGTTTTTTTTGGTGGTTTGAGTCAAACTGAGGAATTCTTCACAAAACAACTTAAAGAGCTGAACAAAGACATTTAAGTTTAAGAAAACTCCTCAGAAAATGTTTGAAAATGTTACTTCATTCAGTAATTTCTCCCATTTAATAACACCAACTGGTACTGTATATTATATCATTAGAAAACCTGATTAGTGAACTTAGCACAGAGATACGACTTGTAAGGATTGTGCATTCCTGGAATGAGCAACAAAACTAAATGTGTGGGTACGCAGCAGAATCTGCATCAACAAATTAACACTATTAGAGTTTATTTTTTACCATTTTGTCCTCATTGGTCCACACCTCAAAGTGTTGTTTTCAGTCTTTTCTTAGAGAGTGTTGGAATTAAAATGTAAAACTTTGTGACACTAAACAGTGTGACTATTGATCAATACTTTCATGTGGTGTTAGGAATGCACTCTATCAGATATATATTTAACTACTTAATATGAACTCTATATTAACACCGAAAAGTGTATAAATTGCCATATTTATTTACTTTATATTAATGGGGATAGTTAGCTGAGATGAAGATGTTTGGTTATAGCACACACACACAGGTCCAGAGTTCAGAGTGAAAAGTTCAGAGTTAAAGATCCTGCAGTGACACCTATGGATCTGATTTACTGAAACATCATTTTCACACGTTTTTGACACCAACTCTTTTCCAACTGAGAGTACATTTTCAGGGATTTTGAAAACCAAAACTATAATTTAAACTCTTCTCAATTTGCTGTGTAGTGCCCCCAAAAATGTACCAAAATCCCTCTTCCTCTTGAAGTGAGCCGACAGATACTCAGTGAAACAAGGCAGAGGAATCGGTCTTCTTCTTGGTCCCAAGTCTGGAAAATGACACCAAACCCCCTGCGTACCAGAACACCAGCTTCTAGCTGCAGGGGATTTTGGTACATTTTTTGGGGACACTACCCACAGGTTGAGCTGTGTTGCTCATTTCACAAATGCAAGGTCCTTAAAAGACTTATCTCACTGTAAAGGTGAATTTCAGGCTTTCCATTTATAGCCTATATAAAATACAATACTGACGGGTATTATTAAGGGGGAGAAATAATCAATCAAAACGACGTATATCACCACTCAAACACATAGTATGAGTGAGGCTGATGTGTCAGCTTCGGCTCAGGATGCGATGGCTCTTATACTGGGTTGTATGTGCTACAGTTTGGCTGCAATCAGACAGATCAATCTTGCCAAGCTCCAATTTACATTTGTCCTCGGCCAGAAGTGTTGGCCAAATCAGAGTCCTCTGAAGCAGGAAGAAGTGGGAGGTACAAGCGAGACAAGAGCGGGAAGAGACTGCTCATACAGAGATTAGCATAGATGCTAACAGCTTCAGTAGCAGTTTTATCAGATCCGGACCGCATTTCTTTATTAAATAAAAACCAAATAACACTGAATGTATTTGGCAGGAAAGATATTTTAGCTCCACTTCTGAAATGTTTTGGTGAGACTTTGTTCTTCTAAGTAGCTCCTGTTTTGGACTTCACACTCCGCCTACCACATTATCTGAGTTGACCACAATGAATGTGATTGACGTAATGATCATCCAACCACCTGCCAGATATGCCTTTGAAAGTTTTTGCCCATTCCCAAGCACTTTCTATGGACCAGAGAAAAATACTGAATGTTCCATCTGGTGAGTCATATCAGTAATATGTTCAACATCTTCACATCTTCATGCACTCAGTGTTACATTTCATACTTGTTTAACAAACCTTGTGGGTAAATGTGAAGCCTGTAAAATTGTTAACTGATGATAATCTCTGAGTATAAATGTTTAAATTTATGCATCACTTCTGTGTACTCTTGATCAAAATGTTTGGGACATAAACAGAGATGAAAATCATTTTTTGTCCCAAAAATTCCAGGAGAAAGCAAAACCAGTGAGCAACAAAGGCCTGATATTCGATCTGTGGCGACATCTGATCTCCACATCTGCACAGCTAACAAACATGCACGCATACATACACTTAGTGGGCTGTAAGACACCATTGATTAGTCTATGACAGAGGATTAACAATGTACGCACACACAAACACATACAGGTAAGACCACACCAATGTTCACACACACAGCAGCAAACACATGTATGTGCTGGGGTAAGGGGGGTGGGCTCCGACATGGTGGCGTTGTATTGAGGGGACTCAGGGGTCTTTGTACAAATATACAAACCTTTACCCAAACACACCCGGCTGCCAGATCTCATCATGTGGTTGAAAAGAGAGGTCAGAGTGTGAGAGCGCTAAAAAAGGTTAACACAGCCGAGACAAAGAGCACTGACAGAGTCGGACTTCACTGTGGTTTCACTGATTTTACACAAAAACTCAGGAGACTTGCAGTGTTTCAAATTCACATTAAGATGAAGCTTAAGATTAATAAAACTAGGAAATCACACTGCTATGTTGACTTTGTTCATCAAAACTGAACAAAAAAAGAAAAGGAGATGATGAATGAAGTATCTTCAGATGCAGTCGCTTAATAATGCTTAAAGGGTGCTCTGCCTGCAATAGAAAGATATACTGAAATTAAAATAATTGCATTTGTGTATTTTAAATAAAACAAAATCACCCTTTCAGTTTTCAAAAATATCACCAAAGAAAGGATTGTCCTCTGGTAGAGGGGACTGAAGAAGTGGAACAGGCTATTAAGGGTGGTGACCATCTTGTGAAACTTCTTCAGCAAGAGACTTTCTGGATCTTTAAATTTGATGCCATGGTCTGAATCTGTAGTTGGTTTCATTCCAACAAAAATCTGAACAATCCTGCCTTTACATTACATTTTTTGTCTTTTAATAAATCCAAAAGACTTTCATCATCCTGCTCGAGGATTTTGATCTTTTTTTCCTGAAGTATGGGCCTAGTTGGCCTTGCCAAACCATGCCAAATAAGGCCTCCAACAAGAGAAATATATTAGCACATCTCTAATGCATGAATTGCTTGACAAACAAAAACCCTTTACAGAACTTTGCTTGAACAACAGGAGAAAAGCCACAAAACATGCATGCAGATCGTAGTTGACTCCTCATAATGGGAGGATTGATGAGCTCTTGAAGGAAGTCCATGATTTCAAGGTGAGTCTAGAAATGACTCAAGAAGACTTTGATGATTTTAAAATGACAAATAAAACCTCGACCAAGAACTGTAGTGAAACAAGGAATGATTTGGACACCATTTGCAAAAGCCAGCTCTAAGTTCAGACAAGACTGAGTATCTGGAGGTATAATATTGTTGTGGAGGGTATGATGGAGTCTGGAAGTGAGAAAACTCTCCAATGAAAAACTACAACTGAATCACTCACAACAAAGCTGGATTGGGCTTGCAGGGCTGGAAAGCCAATGTCATTTTCTGAGAAGCTCCGACACATCTTGGCCAGATTTTCTCGTATGAGGGACAAATTTGCTGTTCATGTTCCAGCTAAGAAATACAAGAGCACTGGCATCTTTATCAATGACCTACCACCATCAGAGACTTCAATGTGCCCTAAACTGCCCCCCTAACATGAGGCTCTCAGAAAAATTTGTCAGAACTCCAAAAGCGCCATCTTTATGTACTGGTCTATGGCTCTATATTAGGTAATTTATGAGCCCCTGAAAATCCTATTTCGTAAGAATCATAGACTCTCAAAATATCCTATGAGAAATGTGCAAGGATAATTTCTGACCCACCTTTGGAATGTCAGGATGGAAATACAAAAGGTAAAATGCCTGAAATGTTATAAAGATGATTTAGGGGTCTAAATGAGTTGACATCAGAAACATTTTTTTTACTGAGATTGCCCTAACTGTCACAAAACAACCTCACCAGGTAATTTGACCCCACATGTTCATCTAAAGTTGAAAAATGACACTGAAGTGGAAAAGATGTGGTAAGAAAGACAATTTAAACCATTTGACATCAATACCCAGAGTGCATTGCACACCAGAGGCAGCTTATATCAAAATCTATTTCCGTTAATTTCCTAAAAGGTACAAATCTTGTGTTTATTTGTCCAACATACATAAAAGAAACTAATGGGATTTTAATCAGCTTGTACTGATACATAAGGTTCTTTTTAAGGTGCACGTGTGAAATTGAGACAATAAAATAAAAAAAAAATAATTTACAAAAAATGATTGAAAAGGAAAAGACAGTTCCAGAGTAAAATCTGTTAGTCAGAATTGACAATGCAGCAGACATCTTACCCCAGGTATGACAAGTGAAATGGAAAATCACTGAATTATTATAGTCTTCGAGCTGAAGCTACTTCAGCTGTAAACAAACAGAGACGACAGTTCTGTGGCGGGGCCCAAAATGCTTCACAAAAGAGACTCTGTTTCAGCAGTTTTATCTTTTCAGCCAAGGATCTACTTTAAGACAATGATGACTGTAAGGCAACAGAGACACACACCCTTGTGTTTTATTTTACTCACTTTGGCCATGATGAGGGAATTTAGGTTGTTTTGTTCCAATCTTTTACGACAAAGCTAGTGTTTCCATGAAGATGTGTTAATATTTGGAGATCTTTTGATTAACATTATAGAGGAAAATAAAACTTATGTACACCTGTCCTCCAGTGACCTCTGAAATGTTGTGCTACTTAAAAATGTCTGCCTTATCCTGTCTTCATGTCCAGTCACATTTTTGTTCCATATAAAGCTGAATTATTCATCATGTTATCATACCAATAGCTGAAAATCTTAAGAAATTTGGGGTCACAATTTCTCAATAAAGTGGTGGGTCCTGAGACTACATGAGTCAAGAACCACTGCTTTAGTTTCCTGAGTTTATAATCATATCATCAATTTAAAAGCAATAAAAAGTTGCATCCGCCTTGATGCAAAGTAACTTTGACATGAGACAATAATTTTGATGATATCACTTGGGTGAAAGTATCAGACTTTAAAGTTGCAACTATTTCACGCTGAGGAGTATCCCACAAATCACTGATTAGATCTTGATAGATGAAATCAATAAATGCCTCCTAAAATGGGAGAAACTGTCTCTGTTCTATCATTGTTATGAATCAAAGTCTCTTTAGAGGAAGAGTAAGGCATTGACCTAGTCTTTTGTAAAGTGTCTTGAAATAAAATTTGTTATAATTTGGCACTATACAAATTGCAAAGATTGATTGTTTAAAATTAAGTGTAAAAAAGTAGCACATGTTGCCATATCTACAAAAAAGTCCCGCCCCTTCTTGATTTTAACTGGTCAATAAGGGAGAAGTGGAACTGATGAGCAGGCGCTATCCCATAAGTTAAACTGTATTCAAATGATAAGTTTGTAAGCGTGGCGGCCCTTAGCAGCTGATGTTGATGATGTTTTACTCAAGAGGCTAAGCACCCAAAATGCTGGGCTACATTCATTTTACATTGGGTATGAGCACTGCCAGTTAACAAACATAGGAGCTGAATTTCAATTACAGTGAAATTAAAAAAGATTATAGCCAAGTTTAAAAAAGACAGAAATAAACTAAACAAATTAATTGGAATAGGTTATGTTTTTCCAGGCTTGTTTAGGTGAAAAAATTGTACCGTTTGGGAAGTTAGAAACAATAAATTCTTTATTATCATAGCATGGGTGAGCTCACATTGGCTTGTTCACATTATCTAACATTATTTAATGACACTACAAAGATCACCATTTGGGTCAGTGTTTTGATCAAAGACTGTGATCGGTGAAGTTAAGACAATAATATGGGGTCGGGTTTTGAGAAATCTGTGCGGCACTGCTGTCTAATGTAACCTAAAGGGACAACAGCACATTTGATAGCATTAAATAACTATTTGCTCCTCCAGGTTTTCTCTTTGATATGAAGCTTTGTATAAGTCTAATGTGGGCTTGTTTCAGCACTGTTCAGTGAATGACGTTGATGAACCGGTCTTTCATTTAGAAACCGGAGGACAAAATGTGTTGAAAACATGCAGCTGGTGTTCAAGGCCAACAACTTCCTCATAATGACAGCAGAGGAAAGTGTAACTGTTTTGTTAGGGGGGCGTTTCATGTGTGTGACATCACATTAAAACTATCAATAGTTTGGACCTGATCCCTTTGTTTCTTATGTTAACAATCTGAACTAGTGGAATAAAAATTAAAACTGATGAAAAAATGGTATTTTAAGCGATAGTATAAATGAAGACAGCACAGCACAATTTGAGTTTACAACTTAAACTGTAGTCTTCAAAGAGGGAAACAGAACTACAGTACACCACCCATAATGACAAAGAGTTTAAAGAGTAAAAAAAGCAAAATTACAGTGATTATCTAATTTTAGGAAATATCCACATAGAATTAGCCAACTCACTGACAAAAGAAAAGGTAGATAATAAGACATCATCTTGTGTTTCACTCACACACAGAAACATCATAATGAGGCCACATGAGACAGTCTGCATGACTCCTGCAAGGCCACAGACACAATAAGAAACAGAGACCCTAAATCACACACATACACTACAGCACCCCCACAGACAGACACACAGACATCCCCATCCTCTCCTCCGTGACTCAGGAACTTCAAACCTGTAATTTAAGAGATGTTCTGCAGGAGGAATGCAATAAATCTGGTGACAGCAAAGGCAGGGAAGAGGGAAAGAAGAGGAGAAAAAAGAGAGAAAAGTGTCGGGAACGAGTCAGCTTCCTGCTCCGCGGTGTTCGTGTGAGTGTGAGTGTGAGGGTGGGGTGTTGGTGTTAGCTGATACAGGATCAAGCTGGGTGGTCCGGGGCCTGCACATACACCATTTTTGTGTACAAATAAACTTAACCCCCACGCCATTGTGGTCTCCCCTCCCACTGCTTTTTTCTTCATCTCTGGGCGTCACAGCTGCACAATGTGCACGTGTAAACAGACGCTCACAATCGGACGTGTACGAGACTCACTCCTCCCTCTCACGCCGGGCTAACGGGGTAATTGAGAGTTGCTATGAGGTGTCAGAAACCATCAGATAATAACAAGTGTGGGAAACTGTTACAAAGATCTATCAAACTGACAGTCAGTGTGTCCCAGCCAAACTGATATCAGCCTCTGATAAACTGCAACGAAGGGTACAGTTTTAGTTTATACTTCCACCATGGAGGTTATGTTTTTGCTGGAATTTGTTTGTCTGTGAGCAAGATAACTGGAAAAGTTCTCGAGAGATTTTGATGTAATTTTCAGGAAATGTCGGTCATGGCACAAGAAGGAGGTTATTAGATTTTGATGGTGATTTATATCCAAATGGGGATCCAGATATTTTTATAAGCGATTTGTTAACATGGTGAGATAGGGCACTTTTTCCAACATTTGTATATTAATTTTTGCTAATAATGTCAGAAATGCCACAGCAGAGGTTGTGTTATCAGAGCACTTCTATCTGTCTTAAGGAGGTGATGTTACAAGAATCAAAATGTATTTCAATAGGAAACACAAAAAAAAAACAACCTCACTTGAACAAAGTACTTAACAAGCTCACAGCTTATAAAAACAACTATATACAGTATGTCTGTACAAATTATAAAAGTAACAATCAGAATATAAAGACGCATTCAATAAGAGTATAAATATAAATAGGAGCCTCAGACAAGGCACTTCTGACATTATAGGCCAAGTTATTATAGAAAATGTGGAAAACTGTCCCACCATGCAAGGTTAACAAATCCTGTAAAATTGTCCTGGATCAAACCACTTCTCCTTGACATACAAACGCCGGCAAAAAGGCAGAGGTAGAAAGTCTAAGCTAGGCTAGTGGGCAGAGACTGTCAAATCACTGTCAGTAACTAAGATATTTCCATTGACTATGATTTGTCTTCTTCTCTGTGTGGTTTAAAAAGTTTATCTCCATCCACGATTTTTTCTTTTAAACAATTCTGCATTGCACCCATTGAGTACTTCTATTTTTTATACATATGTTAAGACTTGAGATTCATCAGTATATCAATAAAAGAAATACTGTGCTTTTTGAAATGGGCCCAAGAGGAAGCAAGCATCATGAGAAGAGAATGGGGCTTAAAATTGAGCCTTGAGGAACACCTCAGCTTGCTGGGGTTAAAGTACTGGCAAAGACTGACTGAGAAAGTCCCCCCTAAAAGGTAAAACTGAAATTATTTGAAGGCCCTGAACATTCACATGTGTTTTAATCACAGTAGATGATGAGAAAAGGAGAAGTTGAAAACAGGTGAGTCTATGGTAAGAGTTTATGAAGTCACCGGTTTTAAGGACAAACTGATGTGATAACAGGTCAACTAATCCTCCTACTGGATTCTCATAGGTTCTGGGAACTCCACAGGGTTGTTGAGTCATCAAACAAGCTTTTCCGCACCCACACAATCCTGAGAAAATATCTAATCAGTGGCTCTTTTTCTTTCTTTATCAACACTTGTTAGGTGTCCACGCCTTTTAAGGAAAGCACCTCTACTGCCAGTAGACAAATAAAGATGTGCTGAGGGTCTGAGGATGAACGGTAACAGGGGATGCAGTAAGACCTTAAACCACCAGCTCAGTTTCCATAGAAACTTAAAAGTGGAGTTTCAGTGCTTTGACTGGATTTACAGCTAAATGCAAACTTTTCAGAGGTGTAATTAAAATCAAGGCTTGACTGCAGTTCAAACCACGTTCTCTAAAACATGACATCAACAGGAAAGCTTGGAAATGGGCCCAAAGTTAGAGAGAGCAGATGGGTCAGGGTTTTGTGTGTTAATTACAGGTCACACTACAACATGTTGACAAACTGTTGCTGCTTGCCTGTGCTGAGAGGTATTTCTTAATGTTAAAATGTACAACCGAGCCATGTCAAAAACATGTCCTTCAGTATTCAGAAGGGAGTACTGTCTGAAGCAGAGGTTCCCAACCACTGGGCCACGGACTGGTGCTGGGCTGTAGAGAAACAAACAGAATTCATTTAACACCTGTTGAAAATTGAAGGCAGAAGGGTTTTTTAATTTAAAAGGGTGACCAGATCCTTGCATACTGGCCTGTGTAGCTTGACTGGACATACTATACACACAGGATCTCTGAAATTGTCACAGCTGTGATAAACTAAAAAGAACCACCTGGGATTAACTCGTGGTTAAATCTTGTGCTTATGCACTCTTTCACCTGTACTCTAGATGTAGATATTTGACTCTGTATGTGTGTAACTGGAGGACACTGAGGCACCCGAGAGTGCTGAACTTCCTGATGAAGGATTTAATTCAGAGGTAACATAACCATCAATAATCAATAGAAAAATCAGATCAGATCAGACTGATGACAAATGCATCAAACAAACATCGTCAGCATTGTAAGCACATACCGTTTTTACAGCATTTTTCCCAGCAATTATAAGGTGTAGCAGCTTAATTAGTTACCGTGTCAACAAGTAACTTTCGGCCAGCAGCTGATAAAAACAGAGCGAGTTCCTGTAAATATCCTTTTGTTTGGGGTATTTCATAGGGTCCACTCGATCCTGGAAGCTTTATAAATAGTTTTAAAAAAACAAATTCAAAATACAAACATAATTTTAAGGGTTAAAGCAGTTGTCTTTATTTGGACTTAATGTACAAAAAAAGGTATGACAAGATAGCTTAGAACCTTCATGCACCATCCAGGCATTTGATTGGTTCGTCTGATGGTTGTCCTCAGTGTTATGCTGCTCTTGAACGTGTTACTGAGTAGCTGCTGTTTGTTCTTTTAGAAGCTAGATCTCCATGAGCTGGTCCGTTCCCACGATGACCTCATTTGTCCTCTCAGCTGAAGAAGAGAGAGACGAAGTTTGATCAATTATTATTCAACCGGTAATTCAGACTGTGTGTCCTGAGAAGGCATTCACTGAGTGACGACATAGCTGAACAACATCACTGGAACTGGAAGTATTAATCTGTTAGCCAGACTTCTGATTACTTTATATTTATATGTGGAGATGTTGCAGGGGGCATCCCTCCTGACTGAAGGCCCTCGTCTGTGTGGTAATGACTGCGTTATTCAACAGGACAACGCTGCAGTTCACAATGCCTGCCTGACAAAGGACTTCTTCCAGGAGAATAACGTCACTCTTTTGGACAATCCTGTGTGTGTCCCTGATCAAAGTCCAATTGAGAACATTTGGGGATGGATGGCAAGGGAAGTTTACACAAATGGACATCAGTTCCAGACAGTGGATGCCCTCCGTGAAGCCATCTTCACCACTAGGAGCAACGTTCCCACTCACCTCCTGGAAACACTGGCATCAAGCATGTCGAAACTAATTTTTGAGGATAGCGCGGCTACTCATTACTGAGTCCTTTTTTAACATTTTATTTCTATTTTAAGGGGTTTTCGTGATTTTTTGAGCTATGGTCCTAACCCTTTAACGCCTTTTGTATCATATTAGATACATACTTTTATGTTACCTCAATTTAATCTATATGATCAACAAATAACTAAAAAAACATCTGAATACAATCAGATAAATGATAAAAATGTCCTCAAATGGATTATCAGTTGCCAAAAACACCTAATGTATCAAATGAGATACAAAAAAAATATATGTTAAATTTTATGGAAATTTTGATTTTTTTAGGATTTCAGTAGCAAGTGAAATAAACATATCAGCTAAAAAAAAACGTAGAATTTTCTGGCTATAATTTGTGTTTTCAGGCATTAAAGGGTCATCTTTTGATCATCTGATGAACAGCCTATTTCAGTTTAATTGTTGCTTGTAATAAATTGCTTCTTAATTTTTTTTTGTCTCACTCCCATTTCTTCTTTTTGCATTTTGAAGCTCTACTTAAAACCTTCTTAAGATCCAACAGGGCAAAATGTAAATTCTTGCAATTTTTGAACTGACCTTAAGATCTTTATCAGGCGTGTATGTATTGTGTCGCCAGATTCTTGCAGGTCATTTTCTTAACTGTTAAGTAATTGTTTATCTGAAAAGATGGACAAATGTCTTGTGAAAAGTAGAATATTCAGGTGTACAGCATCATATACACACTGTTTTTACATCATTTTCCCCACAGAATGTCTCTTTATTTGGTATTCCTTAGAGGGTCACAAGATCCTGGTTATAGGATTATAGAACAATTATCTTGTGAAATGTATCTTCAGGTGTTCGGTAAATATTGTTTGGTATATGTTTATTTCAGTATGTCATCAAGAAGAGTTTTCTAAATAGCTGTTAGCTCATGCATTTCTGTGTTTGTTTCTACAGAATACTCTTTAAGTAGTCCCTGCATAATCAATATTATATGATACAGAAATGGATCTGATGGCTGCCCTACAGTTAGCTCATAAATGAATATATGATTTGTAGTTAATGAGCTCAAACATGTGTACCAGCTGTACAGCGCTTTCATTTATTTGAAATCAGTCCCAGAATGTTCAGTGTGGGAAATCTTAGGTCACCCTGACCACTTGTGTTGACTTTGCCAGCATTTTCTCGCTCAACCCAAAGCCAGTTCAGCATGAGAGCTGCTTCAGCTCCTCCCTCCATCCATCCATCCATCCATCCCTCCATCTGTGAGCATCTGGACCGATCCAAAGCAAACGGTGGCAGAGAGAAATGTTCCGTCCACACAGACAGGTTTTAGTGTGAAGGAATCTGTTGCTCCAAACCAGTTTACGCTCTGCTGTGTGGAGTGGAGCACAGATGGAGCGTGGGACAGCAGGGGAGAGAAGGAGCGGGTCCACAGAAGGGGAAGAACATTTTCTGAAATTGGGCCTACTGATTTATCAGGGACTTGTTAAGGATATCTATTCAGTCTTGATTCTGAGAAGTGTGTTTTAACACTGACTCACTCGTACAATTTTATAATGTTAATTTAATTCAAAAATGAAAACCACAAACACAATTTCATCTTAGTCTCTTTTCACACTCTGTCATAACAGCACTTCATTGCTGAGTAGATTCATTAACCCAACAAATTAACTTATTAGACCTATTTAAGGTACCTAAGTTTATCAGATATCCTGATATATTGTTCAATTTTCTTGGTACATATCTGTAACTGTAGCATTGCTGTATTGTGATATTGTTGATATTACAGACTAGGGCAGGGCAATTAGTCGAGTTTCAATTTCAGTTACAACTAGAAAAGCACTCAGAGAGCGCAGACCTCTGCCAAGGTGATCCGGATCAGTCCCAAAATTTAATCAGTTCTTCCATATCCCATTTCCGACAATTCAAAATCCGTTCAGAGCTTTTCAAGTTATTTTGAACACAGACAAACAAACAGACAAACAGACAGATAAACGCCGGCAAAAACATAACCTCCTTGGCGGAGGTAATTATAGCTTCCCTTACGAAACAAAGATTAATCAAGATTTAACAATTATTGTGCCACATACCATGCTTTGCTTTTGTCGAAGTGTTCTGTCATGTGTGGGAAATGTCTCAAAGCTGGTTGTTATATTTTGGCTACTGGACCTCTAAACTGCCTCCTCAAACACAAATTTACTTCCATTTTTTTCTTAACTGCTATTATTTTTCATACTTTTATACATGTTAATTTTTTTAAGTTAACTTTTGCTCATTGTGTTTGTTTCAGAGTCTTAATAATGTCAAAGTGATGAGTCTTATATTCCAAGAAGTGCATACAATACAGCTGAGGTAAAATCAGTATGACTTAATGATCGTGATCTCAATGTCAATCAAAATAATCATGACTTCGGTTTTTGCCATCCATGATCAAGCAGCCCTATTGTGGGCATTGATTATGTGTTACCTCAGGAGCCGCCCTGTGATTTGCCGCCCTACCCTTTGATGCTACTTAAAAAGATTGCTAATGGTAGATATGATAAGAAATTATGGTACTAACGTGGTACTGGGAAGTAAGCATCTGATGCATACAAAAACAAATCACAACACATTTAGATGTCTATTAAGAAATCAATCACTAAATGTCAGCCAAATATGCTGGACCGTCTCTCACTGGGGAGCTGTCCTATATTTCCCTCTGTGAAAAGAAACTGGCATCACAGGTGTCAGAGGATTTAGCACACGGGCCACTGCAGGAGCAAATTTTAATAACTCTTCTTTTTCCTCTAAAAAGTGTTGACTGACCAACTTTTTTTAAATTTGGAATAACACACCCTCACAGGCATTTAAGCAGTGAGGATTTCTTAGATTACTTCTACAGTGATCCCCCCCCTTCTACTGTATTACATTAATTTCACAATACAAACGTTGGCACTTAAACACAAACAAAAAATATAATAAGTAAAAAAAAAAGCAGAATAAATAAATAAAACATGGTCTGTTATGCTTAATGAAAGAAAATAAACTAAAATATACTGATTCTACACAGGTGTTTCTATATCAAGTAAACACACTTCAGCAAAAGAGGAGTGTTTAAGGGACATAGAATTCGTATTTTTATTTTATTTTTTATATGCTTATATGCTTAGTTATCTGTTCATCTCATTACAGGAACTTTGTATTTTAGGACAGGCCCAAAACAGGTGATAGTGATTTGCTATTTGGGAGCCGCAATTTCCCCAACAACTGGGGGAGCCCAAGTGATGGGACTGATTCCAGTCTTTTAAGGTATAAGCACCATTTCAAGAGTTATATACTTACTGACTACATCCATTTGAAATTTGAGTCTTTAAAAGGAATTTTATTATTTGATATATTATCTTATTTAGGGAGCATTTTATTTGACTTTTTATTGTTTTTACACGAAAAGGTTATTGATATTTGAGTCTTTTTTATGTACATTTTAACATTGGCCACAAGGGCAATCACCTTATAAATGATGTTCTAACATCAGTTAGAATATCAATCCGTAATCGAAATGTAAATATACATTAGAATAGAAAATGTACAGTTCTGAACTGCTCAATCCAAGAGAGGGCACTCCCAGTGCAACGGCCCTTTGCTCTCTTAACCTCAACAACAGGAAGTACACCTCTAGAAAATGGAGAACAGGCAAAGCCACTCTGCTGAAGCTCTTTGGCTACACAGCGGCAATGGCAAAATGAAAATCAGGACCAGGGAGCATTTAGATTAAGTGAAAAGCAGCTGGCTTACACCTCATCCACGACAAATCTGCAGGCCCATTTGTCAGCCTTCCATCCACAGCAGTCCAGTGGTGCCTCTTCATTTTTCCTCTTGATTTTTGGGAAAAGTGACAGCCCTACTCAGCAGCTGGATGCTAATTATAGTGCATGTGTGACAGCTGGCACTTGGTCGATGTGGACTTGACTAAAAGCTGACGATGTTTTAGTAGTTTCTTTTCAGAAAAAAAAATTAGGTTTAGGTATTTTAGGACCACATTATTTTAGGTCCATATTACCCAGGACTACAATATATCTGACTTTATTTGAAAGTGATCAGGGTCAAGGTCATTCTAAAGAAATGGTTTTAGGAAGAGCAGAGGTAGTCTGTATTTTTCTACAATAAATGTGGACTATCTTTATCTTAATTCAGCATGTGTGTCTGTAGCTTTCAAATATCGGCACCTGACAGACGTGCATCTGTGTGTCCCTGAGTGTCCATGTGTGTGTCTGTGTGTGTGACTAGCTAGCAGGGTGGTCTTTAGCTGCTAACAGGCTCAACAGCAGAGTGGGTGTGTAATGTCTTTAGCAGCCCGAGGTTAAACAGCTCGATTGGTGGCGAGAGACAATGCCGTGCTTTCTTACAATATAAAGTAAGCAGGAAGGCATTAGTGCATTTTATTGTATGGATCAGTTAATCTGGTTGATAAACTGTCAGAGTCTTAAACTAAAACTGTTCAGAGACACATGATAGAGACTGACAGGATTAACTACCATATTATTCAAGATCACAAGAGAGAAAATAGGTCAAGAAAAATGTTAGAATACTGGGGTAATTCTCCTTTTATTAAAAAAAAAAAAAAAATCAGCTATAGCTGTATTGTGACTGAGCTTCACCTCATGAATCAGTGAGTTTCAGAATGCTTCTGCGTAAATTTTAAAGATTATTAACATCTGAAAAGTTACATCCTCTTTTCTGTATTGAAGACCATTCTCTCCTTATCCATTTAGAAAATGGGAAAAAAAGAGCAGGTACCAGAATGCCTCTAATAATTGTTTAGGGGCAGATGAAGTTTGTTCAGTCCTGTAAATCAAGAAGGTTTGGTGCACAGTGTTAACTGCTAACTAAAGCTGAGTGTGTCCATAGTTTAATTAGGCATAATTGAGATTTTATCAAATACATATGTGATGATGTCTCATTTTAACATTATAACGAAAAGCTTCACAAAAATGCACGAGACAACATTCTCAGTTTCCTTTAGGTTTTGTTACTGTGACATCAATTATAACAGTTGATTAAATATCAAAAGGTAACGCAGTCACTTATTAAAGCATAACAGCTTCTGCCTGATCACTGAGGGAAATGTTGTAGAAACAGAGTCCAGACAGTATGGTTTTACCACCAGTCATTAGTAACTAAGGTATATCTGATGTTATTATTCCATGTTGTGGTTTATTCTGCTAGTTTTATCCCAAAAAACCAACACATCCAAAAAACAGGTAATTTTATTTGGCCTATGATCTCTGGTGTGCCAGTCTTGCATAGGGGAGACTTTGTTTTAATTACATTGGAAATATAAGGTGCTTATACCATCAGTATTGGCTAAAATGAAATTTGAAAAGGCAGCATATTAGTAACTGGAATATCCAATAATGTGCATCTCTTCTTCGCTTATACTTAGTTTCTCTATACATTTTCTGGTGACTTTCACATCATTCATTTGTAAAAACATCCTTATTTACATTGAAGTTCATGTAAGGATGCATCTTAATTAAATATTAATTCTACTCTGGTCTATCTTCTGTGTTTGAAATAAGACATACCAACATATTTTCAGTTTATGTATATATATATATATATATATATATATATATATATATATATATATATATATATATATATATATATATATACACACATATATGTGCATACATACACACACACACATACACACATATATATATCAACAGGAACTTTCTATTTATGTGACTGGACTTGGCTTTACAGTGTACGCAAACCAATTATGCAGCTCTAAGTTTCCAGTGTTCAATAACTAAACAATCGCAGCTCAATGCACGCCTGTTGGAAACATTTCCCAGAGAACGTCTGACGCAGGGTCAGTTTTCTCGCATGGACTGCTCGATTGATGCTCCGAAAAGCCTCAACAGTTTGAAACATTTTTAGACAAGTTTAGCTCAAATTCACGCTGTTGTTACTTAAAGCACCCTGTTGTTCACTCAATTAGGCTGCTCTCAGCCTGGTAGCAGAGCCTGTTCTCTCTTTCTGTGTGTGTGTGTGTGTGTGTGTGGGGGGGTGTGTGCGGGTGTGTGTGTGTGTGTGTGTGCTGGATGTGGCTGCAGGCTGCTGCTGTTGAATTCCGGGTGGTCCCGTTCTGGCCCTGCTCTCTAACCTCTCCATCAATGTGACACACACATACTCACGAACACACACACACACACATACACGCACACACCTTGCTTTGGGGACAAGAGGATTAAAGAAATAAAAAAAAAAAAAAATACTCTGACATTCTCTCTATCACACAGACTCCAGAATTAAGAAACTTCCCTGGTTGGCTCGAAAACTTGGCACTTTCAGACACCACAGGCACTCACAATACACACAAACACAAACGCACACTCACTAACTAACACCTTATCTAAGTCAGCCAAGATGAAGTGCTGAAGGTGGACAAAGTAACAACGAGAATTTCTGCTCAGAAATTCTAAGTTCAATGCTTTATGCTTTTTATTTGAGCAGTTTTTTTACATAAATATTACCAACAGTTGTAGTGGCCACAGAAATCTTTTTACATTCGTCATTGTGGTAATTTTTGTGTCCTGGTGGCTGACAAGACAAAGCATGTCCAATTTCAGCAAACATAAGTGAGCTGGGGATCCTACTGCTCCTGTATTTCATTCATACTTTTGTACTGCTGAATTGTCATGGGCCATGATACATATCAGCCTACAGAATATCCCAGGAGTGTTACTTAAGGTAAACATCAGAGAGCTCAAGCTATATACAATGTCTCAAAAGTAACATCTAAACAACAAACATGGTGAAAACTGTGTTAATTCCAGGGTTAAAACTGACTGAACAAACTCCAAAAATGAGCGTCATCGTCAAATTAAGCTTAACTGACTTATAACAGGTGGTCAGATCACACCATAAGGACCATTTCAGCAACATGTTCCATCACACACCAAAGTAACTGTTTTGGTGTTATGGTTTAATGAGTGACCATCTTAAGCTGTGACTTTAAGCAGACTGTGTTAACTGATGCCATTTTATCATAATGTCAAAATAGACTCTTAAGTACGACGTATTTTATGAAACTAAGCCAACATGAAAGCAGCCACTGAGTTGAATGACAGCCACTTCTTCACACAGTCACTGGTTAAACAGATACACCAAACTGCTTTTCAATAGGTGAACAAGTTTCAACATCAATTCCTGAAACAGGCTTTATCTGTCGTCTGCTTGACTGACAGACTTGTTCATGTCTATGCAGTCCTACAAATGCATTGATCAGTTTGTCTTGAAGCTTTCTGTACTTCTTCCTGCTGCTCTATTGACTCTATCACATCTCCTCTGCTTTCACATCTATCATTCAGAGTTTGTGTATACTGCATCTCGTGATCATGTTGCATTAATTCTGAGGCCAACATGTTAAATCAGAGCAGGGAAGCCCAGAAGCCGTCATGCTTCTGCGTCTACATACTTAGCAACAATACACCTTTGGCCTTGTATTAAAACCAAAACTATGGTTAGCTGTTAGGTAAATTCACTTAAATTAGTGCTTTTAATGTAATAGAGACCTAAACTCAAAATAATTGAGAAGCAGAGGTGGGTGGATCTGACAGCGCATCTCTACTCGTAATCTTATTGTTGTTTGATTTAAATTTGTCCGTCATGCCACATTTAAAGCCTAAAACACTGAAAATGAATTTCAGGTGCTTTTGTGGCTAGTTAAACAGAGAGATTTTCTTCTTGTACGACAATAAATTGAATGAAAAATCAATAAGAACAGTAAATCTTATTAATTATAATTATATTTATGTAAGTGGACCTCACCCTCTGGCTCTATCTGTTGTCCATTTCCCACCAAACAGTATTTGAGGTCCGCTCCTCGGCCGATGACGGCATTGCTGCAGATCACACTGCCCTGGATGTTACACCTGAAAAACACATATGACACAGTTACCACAATGACAATTCTCTCTTGCCTTTCCTCACATAAAAAGATGAACATAAGGCCTAAATTTTCGCTTCTAGCATGTTAAGCATGTCTATTTTTTTTTCTCTACAATACTCTTTCCTGTACTGGATCCAGTGCTGTCATCTCTTTTAGATTCTCAAATAATTTTAAACTAAACAACCTGAAGGAGGTAATCTCTAAATGTTAAAACTGCTTCTGCCCATAAAAAGGACAAAACCTGTACAGCAGATGAGAGGAACACAAAGCAAAATCACTGCTTCATGTGACACACAAAATTCAAGGGTAAGGTTATTTATTGAGTGCATTAACATGGGCTGTAGTGCCCTTCTTAAAATGGTTTCATACATTTATAATTTTGACTTTGAATTGAATTAAACTGAATTAATTTTTAATCAGCAGAGATGTTACAGTTTGATATAGTTTCAGCACAGAGCAAGAGGCTAATGTGCAGCACATTACATTTATACCTACTGCTTGTTTCCCTCTGTTGTCGCTGTTGGGCTTTAAGTATGAAGTGTAAAAAATGTGCAAATGTATCAGCGTGCATTTCAGTGACTAAAACATATGAAAGCCTGCACAGAGTTATACAAAATGAATGCCTATACAATACGTAAACAATACATTCTGATATCAGAGACTAAAACTGCCCTTAAACCAATTTTGAGAAAAACTTTTATCACCATAAGAGCTCCAAAAGAAAATGGGACACAGAGGAATGTTAATGGCTTAACCTGTTTGCTGAAATTATCTGTATGGACACAACTTTGACAAAGTGATGTTTCATCAAAACCAACATGGCAGCGGCACTAAGAGTCTCAAACATACAGAGCAACAAATAAGCCACAGTGATCTCATTTCAAAATAGCCGTGGTTTGTGTGGTAAAATATAAAAATCACAGGCACCTGCACAAATAAAAACATGTAATCAATTAACATTTATCATATATAAAGGAATATGATGTTGACAATGTTTCTGTTTGACCATGATGACCTTACATCTTAAATATTATCAAGACTAGGACTGGGATTGTACCTGAAACACTTGAGTTCATGTAATCACTCTGTGTGAGTAAACATGTAAAAAAGGTTTGCTCCAATAAAAGAGGTATATTAAATATTCAGTATGAAATAAATTAATATGATTAAATAAAAATATGTGAAATAAAATGTCATGAGTCAAAACACTGAAGACAGTTTACCTGAGGACCTGAGGGCAGCGAGTTATGTTCATACTTTTAAAGCAAAATCAAGACCTTTTCAGGCTGGCTTTTATGTGAATTTCATTTCCTCCTAGTCGGCTTTATATTTCTTCTAAGTTTCAGTTTCATAGTTATGGATGGGAATTGAAATCTGGTTATATAATATTTCCCTTTTCAAAATCTCCCACTGTGTTCCTTGTGCAGTGTCAAACGATGACATGACACTTTGCAAGCAAGTGTATGGATGATGGTTTTGGAGGGTGTAGTCTTAAATGTTCTCATATTCTTTTTTGTTGTTTTTTGTAAGAAAAGCACTTTGTGCTGCATTTTTGTATAAAAATATCCATACAAATTAAGTCTGATCGATTGGTTATTTGATACCATATGCTGACGTACAAGAGTGATGTCTCTCAAGAACTCTATGCTACAAAGGAAAGCCGTCAAACCTCCTTAATCCGCTGTCCAGTATTTTTTTTTTTTTAAGATTCTTTTTGGGCATTTTTGTGCCTTTATTGACAGGAGAGAGAGACAGTGGATAGGCTTGTGAAAGGGGGTGAAGAGAGTGGGGGAGGACACTCTGCAGACTGGCCACAGGCTGGAATCGAACCCGAGCCAGCAGAAGATCATATATGGGACATGCTTGGTTGCTAACCACTCCACCAAAACAGCACCCTGATCCTGTATCTAGTTGATTTATATTTCACTCTTTGTTGACTATACACTGATCAGGCATAACATTATGACCACCTGCCACCCTGACTGGTCTGCAGCTATTCAGCCCCATATGCAACAAGCTGCAATGCTCTGTGTATTCTGACATCCTTCTATCAGAACCAGCATTTACTTTTTCAGCAACCTGAGCTACAGGAGCTCGTCTGTTAGACCGGACCACCCAGGCCAGCCTTCGTTCCCCATGTGTATCAATGAGTCTTGGTCGCCCATGAACCTGTCCCTGGTTCATCACTGTTCCACCCTTGGACCACTTTAGATAGAGACTGACCAGTTCAGACAAGGATCATCCCACTAGAGCTGCAGTTTTGGAGATGCTCTGACCCAGTCGTCTGGCCATCACAGTTTGGCCCTTGTCAAACTCGCTCAAGTCTTTACGGTTGCCCATTTTTCCTGCTTCTAACATCAACTTTGAGGACAAAATGTTCACTTGCTGCCTAATATATCCCACCCACTAACAGGTGCCATGATGAGGAGATAATCAGTGTTATTCACTTCACCGGTCAGTGGTCAGAATGTCATGCCTGATTGGTACATTTTTGAGACATGTTAGTTGACTTTAAAGGTGGAAAAGAGAAAAAAGTCAATCATAAAACTGTCATATCCTCTCAGCAAAATCCTTAACAGTGAGTTACTTCACACTGACCTGAGGGTAGTGAGCCAGTGGCTCATTCCTGGACCCAAATGATACTTTATAAACTCTGGAGTAATTAAAGAGTAATATTTTGCTGGGATGGCTTTAGTTCTGCTAAAACAGGATTTTCTGACTCTGCTGTTTGTGCTTAAGCCTACTGGAGATTCAAAACATGTTTATGGTTCACATTCTGTTTTCTACCTTTAGTGCATTCTCTGCCCAGTCTAACCACAGCGTTTCCACTGTTGGCTGTTCAGCTCCAGTGCTCACAGGGTTTTGGAGAGACTGAAGGTCAAACCTACAGAAGCAACACTGAACATGTCTGTCTCTCCATCAGGATTCCTCCCACCTGCTCTGAACACTCAAACATCCAATCAGCTGAACTTAATGACACCTCATTAGCATTTATATTAAAGAGCGGCTGCAAACCCAAGCTGTTTCCACATCTATGTGTGTGTTAAGACATTGTTGGCTGTGCTACACCTGAGCCAGCTGTGCCAACCAGCCAAGCGCTCGTATTCAGCCAAACCATCACCATAAAATTCTTGGAGGGGAGACACAGACGGTCCTGACACAGACAGTGTGTCCTGTGTCGGCTGACCGTGGAGGCCGTGTGTGTGGAGGACAGTGTGTGTTTCAGGAGCTCGGGGGAGCCCGCTGGAGAACACATGTCGGTCTTGCCCGGGCAGTGACGCACACACACTTGGCCCTGGGCGCCTCACACACAGACAGGTTTGTGTTGGCTCATTCTGTTCAGGTGGTTCGGCCCTGGAGGGAGGGAGAAGTGTGTGTATGTGAGAGTGTGTGTGGTGTGAGTAACTACCTCGGAGGTGGCGGTGGTGGTAGTTGGTGATGGGAGATTACAAGATTCAAAGTTTTGTAACATTAGAGAGAGAGAGAGAGGGAAAGGGAGAGGGACCACCAAAGAAGCCTCAGAGCTGAAACACCACTAATTACTAACACCAGGGCTCCTCCTTGCTGTGACCCCCCCTCCCTCTTTCTCTCTCTCTCTCTCTCTCCCAAACACACACACGTCAACCCCCACCTCCTGTGCCAACCTTACCCCCCCTGTAAAGTTGACCCCTACTATCCCCCTTCCCAAACACGCAGCGCTTTGTCAACAAGTTCTGGTCAGCTCCAAACAAAGAAAGCAGAAATGCGAGGGGATTCTGCGACATGGCCGGGGTCTACTAATCCCCTCACACTGGCTCTTTCTTTCCCTCTTTCTCCTTCCTTCTTATGTCCTCAAAAAAAAAAGAAAGAAAAGAAAGAATTGCAATTTCTTTCTTGCGTGCTAGCTTGCTTTCCCCTCATCTCTTTCTTCCCCTCTTCGGTCTCTCTCTTCTTTCATGCCTTTGTGCGTGCACCTACATGGGCATGATGAGGGTCCCCATGCTGGCTGGCTTGGGTCCCTGAGAGGCTTAAGAGAGAAGATAGAGCGACAGACAGAGAAAGAGCGAGAGAGAGAGGAGCGAGATGGCGTTGAGGGAAAATGGAGAGGGAGGAGTGAGATATTGAGATAAAAGAAAAGGAGCCTGCGAGTGAATGAGTGCATTAAAGTCCAGACGTGAGAGCCAGATGAGTCTGTTTCCTGCTGAGTTTCTGGCTCAGACACACAGTAAATCAATCTACATGTAAATTCTACTGTAGCTACTGGCGAGCATCTTTAAATCCTGTTTTTTTGTGACTAATAAATAGGCAATTTTAACTGTTTTAACCGCTGGCTAAATCATGAACTACTGTTCGGACTTTGTTCCTTTCCCGCAGTGAAATCAGAATGAGAAAAACATACTAACTGTAAATCCTCAAATAAATACTGGGGCCTTTGTTGACAAATACACAGAAAGTACCAGGCCTTAAAGCTGGAGATATACTGTCACTTGATTCAGCACATCAGTTGTGCACGTCATCCAGAATTAACACAACATAGATGCAGCCTGTAGTTTACATGTCACCAGTAGGATCAGTTTAGAGGCAGTGGAGAGATGACAGAGTGATCACAGCAGCAGGAACAACAATAAAATAAAGTTTTCAAGTAAAGATC
This sequence comes from Cetoscarus ocellatus, assembly GCA_037902135.1. Taxonomy (NCBI): domain Eukaryota; kingdom Metazoa; phylum Chordata; class Actinopteri; order Labriformes; family Labridae; genus Cetoscarus; species Cetoscarus ocellatus. The sequence continues at coordinate 1,166,333 of JBAMNC010000327.1, read as the reverse complement.
ACAATCATCAACATCTGAACAAGATGTTTAGAGACTGTACAGACACAAACCTGACTGTTCATCTGGCTGATGACCATTAAATCCTGTCTTAGAAGTTGGGAAACAAGGAAATAAATCACTGTATCAACTGGTGACCGTGTAGAATGGTGACTTGAAACTGACACCATGTTTGACTTTATCCGTAGATATGTTTGTGTTTGCTTGGTTTCCTTGGCTGTATTTTCTCACATAAAACTAATAAAGTCTTCTTTGATACAATGGTTCACAAAAGTGAAGCACGGAAGGGTCCATGCTCTGGTTTTTCCGGTGCTTTGACTATGACAACTATCAGCACAGTCAGCCACACGTCATCAGTTAACATGGTAGCACATTACATACATACACCAAGACAGTTCCTACAGAGCATGGAGGAAAATATGACAGTGAAACGCCTCCAGTTTTGTGGACATGGGCTCACAGTTCATGCATCTGCACCACCAGGTAACCTGTGATCTGTCCTGCTCCTAAGTTTCTACAAATGTTTCTCCATCTCTCTTTCAACCTATTAGTCCATATCCAAGAGTTCTTCCTCTGTGTGCTCTGTTTCTTAAAGATATTCTCTTGTGCTCGTGACTTACAGCATGTCATCATCACTTGAGACAAAATCACTCATTTTTAGTTCAGTTTTGGTAAAGTTAGTGTTTGTTGTTTTTTCTGATGACCTGACCAGCTGATGGCGAAGGGATACATAATCCCTACATCGCATAACACAAAGGTTCTCAACACATGGGCTGTACAGAATCTCAGTATAGTGTCCAATCGAGCCAAAAGAATTGATATTACATCAAAGACTGCTACACAAGAAAGCAGGACCTGCTCTTGAATTCTGCAATTTTTTCTATCTTATGCATGTTTTTATGCTGTTCATGATTATTCTCTGGCTGTAGTCTGTTCTGTCACCCAAAGTCCCCACAGTAGTGTGTTACTCCATCCCACAACCATATAGTGAACAGCCAAACTCGACATTTTCAGGTCGAGTAGAGACTAGCTACCAGCTCTGACGCCTTCACACTTCTGTTTTTCTAACTGAGGACTTAACATTAAGTCAGTGCTCCATCAGGTGTGTTTACTAAATGGCAAACAATGTTTGCATTTGGTGGATAAAATTCAAATAATCACATTACCACTTGGAAGGGGACTTTCTGGTTTGTACTGTGAGCCTTTCACAAAGCATTCTGGGACAGCTTGCAGTGCAAAGAAAACAGTCCACTTTCAGGTCACTTCCAATAATAAAACAGAAAAGCCTTATTGTTTCCTTTTCTTACTCTCAAAATATCCCTTTATGTGATTCTACATTTTTTAATTTATCACATTAGTTTCGATTTATGTTACATAAAAATGAACTGTTTTCTTAATAAATATTTGCTGAAAAGAGGTCCCAATCTTTGAAGAATTTACACATCTGTCTGCAGTTTTTTCTGGACGTTAAGAGCATTTATTTGAAATATGTCCAGGACTTGTTGGACATTTATATCTGATTAAACCAAGAAACAATAAAAAAACATTGGCCAAATAGCTCAACTATTCTGCTGAATAACAAACAAAAATGGAGAAAGTGTGCTGTAAGAAATCTAAGATGTTAAACTTATCAAGCTGCATGAACCTGATCAATCAGTACTTTCAATAACACATAACTTCCAAACAGAGATTCCGAATGGCTTGGACCAATGTTGTCAGGATTTCACCTTTCAAACCCTCGCAGTGATCCTAAATTCCATAACCAGTGGGAGCTTTGGTAAAAGCGAGTAAATTAGCGGCTAAATGGAATATATGGATGTTGTGTGTTTCAGCTCAGCAGCTTTGTGTTTGTTTGGGACTGATCTCTGGCTGGTTGCACACCAATAGATGTATTGTTAACTCAGCGCTCTCTGTTTGACCCCATGGAGCCTAGAAAACAAAACCTGTTACACCTCCCGTCAATGGACACACACATCTACAAGCATCTGCCCTACACACACACACACACACACACACACACACACACACACACACACACACACACACACACCAAGACACAGATTTGGACATTGGAGGACCAAATTAAACTTTATGGTCATATATACACAATTGATTAAAAACAATCATCCATTGCTGTCATCCAGCTTCAACATCCTATAAAGTTACAGTTAAACACTTTCAAAGCTTTTCAAGGAGCATTTCTAAGTTTTCCAGCGACTCACAATTTTGATAAATCATCTATTTATTCAAACACATGCAGTAACATGCCTAACCTATAACAGTTAACAATCACAGCAGTGTGACGTCATCATGTGTTTTAGTTACATGACAGCAAAAAATAAAGAAGCCTGGTATTTGCCTTCAGTTTGTACAAAGGGTAAAACTGAAACTGCCTGTTGTACATGTAATTAAAAAAAAAATAAACAACATGACAAACAAACAAAAGCTCTCTCATTTACAACATCTGATGTTATCAATCATGTGTTTTATACTTATTGTGTGTTAAACAGTGTGGTTATGCTTTGAACTTTTGATTTGCACATGTGCAATTGAAATAATGTGAAGAGCAGAAAAGTTAAAAGTGAAAATTCATGTTTGACATGTACTGACTGATTTTGCTTTTTGAATGATTTTTTTTCCATTTATGCAAGTTCTGATGTATTTCTTGACTACAGGATGGATAGAAAAAATAAAAAGGCGCACAACTTCACTTGCATTTTGTTAAAAATAAAGATCTTTCGGCAAAATTAATCCATTACTAACCCTTATATTTTTTTTTTAAATAAAATGTTTTCAAAACATTTTTCCCATTACATGCTTAATATTTCAAAACATTTACAATTAAAGACATACAGTTAGGGGTGTCCTAACACTGTATCTGTAAAAACATTGGATCAGGGCCAGTGTGAACATGTTTTAATTGATCAGGGATCAAAATTAATACAGATCTGCCCACCATGATTGTTTATGTGAGATTCTGTAAGTTGAGCACACTCCAGCAGGAGGCTAAAGAGTGAAAGATGCAGCAGTAGCAGTCCTGTGGCTAACATGTTAGCGGTGTGGAAATACTTAAATTTACACAAAAAGAGTCCAACAGTCACTCTAAGGACACAAATATATCATGTCATTATTGGATTTACTTAATTTCTATACACAAAAAAAAACACAAACAGCAATGTGCAGATAGTCTAGGGAAAATGCATATATCAGATCAGGATTCGAAATTGTCAGATACTCCTTAGTTAAAAAATATATTCAGATCAGGGACCAAAAAGCTAGTTAGGACAATCCTAGTTTTAATAAAGGTTATGGTAAATCCAATTTATGATTTGTTTGTGTTTATCTGGGGGTCCAATATTTGATGGAGTATGTCAAAAGAAAACAATTATCATGTCTACAGTTTTCCTATAGTTTAGTTTGTGCAAAATAAAGGATACAAAACTTTGGTATACTTGGTGGTTTATATTGACCAAAGAAGTGACAAAATAAACAAAAAAGCCTCTAAACAATAAATGCCAATAATGTTTTTTTTCCCTACCTTATCATAATAAACAGAGATTATTGTGTTAACGACCAAAATGGTGTTTTTTTAAGAGAAGTTTATACAAGGATGACAAATTTAAGAATAGCACAAAAAATTTAATGAAACATTTTCTTCATCCAATAACTTCATTTTAAATAGATTCTTCATCAAAATATGACTTTGAGGACTATGACAAATGAGGTCAGATACGTCAAGTTTACTTATACACTAATATTTTTCTAAAATAGACTTTGATTTTTACGGCATGGTGAAATAGAAAGTTAGTTTGTTTCCCTAAGAACAAGATGGTTGTTGGTTTGACTCCCTGTGACCCCTCTGTACTGTCCAGCATCAATGGTGCCTTCACAGATGTGCAAACTACCCATGCCATGGGCACTAACACATCCCCACACCATCACTGATGCTGGCCTTTGAATTTTGTGCTGCTAACTCTATTGATGGTCTTTTTCCTCTTTAGCCCAGAGGACACAAGGTCAATGATTTCCAATAACAATTTGAAATGTGAACTCGTCAGACAGCAGCACACTTTTCCACTCACACCACCACACACTACCTCAGATGAGCTAAAGCCCAGAGAAGGCAGCGGCATTTCTGGGTGTTGTTGATATTTGGCTTTGCACGGTAGAGTTTGAACTTGCACTTGTAGATGAAGTGAGAAACTGTGTTAACTGACGATGGTTTTCTGAAGTGTTCTACAGCCTACATGGTAATATCCTTTACTGAATGATGTCGGTTTTCAATAAAGTGCAACCTGAGGGATCAAAGGTCACGGGCATTCAATGTTCTGGCGGGATTGCTGCATACATGCACAGATTTCTCCAGAGTCTCTGAATCTTTTGATGATGAAATCCATAAATCTCTTGTAACTGTATGTTAAGAAACATTGTTCTTACACTCTTAGATTGTTTCCTCACCCATCTGTTCACAAAGAGGAGAACTTCACCCCATCCTTGCTTGTGAACGACTGAGCCTTTCAGGGATGCTCCTTTTATACCCAATCATGAAACTCACCTGTTTCCAATGAACCTGTTCACCTGTGGAATGTTCCGAACAGGTGTTTAAGAGCATTTCTCAACTTTGAGTCTTTTGCTGCCCCTGTTCCGACTTTGTTGCAGGCATCATATTGCGAATGAGTGAATATTTGCAAAAAACAATGAAGTTAATGAGTTGTCTTCTTAGGGTATTCAACTGAAAAGGATTTTCAAAACACACCTTTGGATCATTTGTTAAAAAAGGTAAACAGATTTAGAGGAAAATAAAAAATATTACTAAAGATGTTGCTGTTTTTTTATTTCAAAGTCATCTCTCTCATTTTCTTTCAAAATCTCTGTTTACTGAACATAGTCAGCATGTACCAGCTCGACGCCCAACAAAGGCCGACATAGCCATCCAAACTTTGATTCATAAACATGCCTGGAAGGAGAAATTCTTTTTGAAGTGTAATTAATGTTTACGCAAATTAGCTTCAAAGTAAGTGTTGTCAACGAGTGTGTGCATGTTTCTCTGAGTGTGTGTGTGTGCTCTCACCCCTCCTCGACGGTAACCCCGTGCATGATGATGGAGTTGGCGACTTTGACCTTCTCTTTTATAACGGTGGAGTTCCCAATGGTTGATCTCTTAATGGAGGTTTTCTCTGCTATCTGACACTGAGCTCCGATGATGCTGTCTGATCCCATCTGAGGGCAGAGAAAACCCACAGACTGTCACATAACTGGGGCATAAACACACATAACAACACACACCTCTATCATGAGGGAAAACAATAATTATACTCTCAGTGTGCTCTCATTAAATATAATTATAAAATCTGCGTATCATGTGGAAAAAGAGTAGGGATGAGAATCGAGAACCAATTCCAGCTGAGAATCGATAACAGCTTCCTCAAATAATTGATTGCTCATCAATTCCCTTATCAATTCTTCCAATTTTGTTCTGCTATCATTGGAAGCAGTCTGCAGAAATTATGATTAAGAAGTCAAAAATCATAACAGGCAGGGGGCAGAAATGGTCAAAATTGTGGCTTGATTTTTCAACAAAAAGCTGCTTACTGCACAACATTTAGTGGGTGGAAAACCAGCAACTTGCAGAAGCATATTACTCTGCAGCACTGCATCAGGAGTTTCATGTGTTTGACATTGTTGCCACTCAAAAACCTATGTCAGCCAACTTTTGCCAACACAAAAAATCATTGGGATTCGATAAGAGAATTGTTAAACAATAAGCAGAATCGTTAGTGGTATTTATTTATCAATAATATTTATCAATTCCCATCCCTAAAAAAGAGAAACAGATGAAGTTTGAAGGCATACAACGGGATGCAGTACAATATAATAGCAAACTGGGGATGAGGATCACAAATTGTGATTGGCAGGAATACCCATAGTCACTTTTGAATAAACTGAGTCCATATTAATATCACGATTAATACTGATATTGATTGGTTGAAGAGACAGACAATGCATGAGTAACACTTATGCTTGAAGTTGAGCATATCATAATACAATCTGTAAATGTATTCCTGGTAAACCCAACATCCTCTAAACAGCATTATTCAGATATCTTTCACGTCAACACTTGAATTTTCTCTTTTTTGTTTATACATTTGGACACATCATAAAGAGTGTTAAATAAATAAGTGTTAAAAAAATAAGTGTTCATACTCTCCTTAAGTCCTTTTACTGAATTGACCGTGTACACACCCATTCACTGTATGAACCTCATTTGGTTAGCAAATTTACCTATGGTTAGCTTATTAACTTAAATCCTGCAGACTGATACAGTTAAAAAATATCAACAAAAGCGCTGCACTTTTGATCTGTTCGCAGAGATAATGTCAGCTGTTCTATATTAAAGAACTATGATCTCATGTAATTTCCAGTTTCACTGCTTGATAAAACTGTTGTCAATTAACTCTTGCTGTGATTTAAGGAAGCAAGCATTAGTTATCATCACATCATCGTCATGTTTTGGCACTATTTTTATATGCTGTTGTTGCTATATATCAATGAGCGTTAACCAAAAATGTTACAAGCCAGTAATCTGTCCTGAGATTGCATTTCCTCTGCCTAGGAATTCAGAGGCAGCCCTCTAAAAATGAACACAGGCTTATTTCTGACTGGATTAAGTTTAAGTCATATCTGCAACAATAGTTTGCTTCATTTGAATGGTACACTCTACTAGTTAAGATGAATCTTACACCTTTGTGGTTGATCAAACAGCTGAGGTTACAAATTAACTAGTTTCAATGTAGGGTTTAGTGTGGACTTTACTTCATAATTCAAGACAGAGTTTGCACATTGCTTGTGCAACAGGCTGTTGTTCTTAATTCCCATTACTTACTGTGCATTGAAAAAGTTTCCATTAAAATATGTAATATTCGAGAGAAAAGAACAAGCGCATCCATATCCCACTGCACAACCCATTTGGCCTTTAAACATGTTCACAATTTATACAATCGTATACAGTTCATATAAAAACAGGCGGGACACTTCTACTGCATAACATATTTACCTGACATCTCTCAGAGATCACAGCAGATGGATGGACTGCAGGCTCCTCGAACAGTTTTGAAGCCTATTACAGAAGAAAAGAACAAAAAGCAAAAAAAAGCAAAAAGATGTTTTATAACTTTAAGATTCCCTAAATATCAAAAATGCAAATAACGTGCAAGTGAAGCAAAGTGGCCTCCAAGGATTAAATGTTGTGGAGAGACATAACTTTAGGGCTACAATTAAATTAGTTTTTTTAACCAGTTACTCAACAGATCATATTTATAGTTTAATTCATGAAAAACAGGCACATAAAACCAATGCAGAATAAATGCTATGCTTTTTATCAACAAACAGTCCAAACCTTAAACATGTTCATGCCACAGAATCAAACTACAGGACTGAGAAAAACAACGCGAACTATCAAATTTCCTGTGATTATTCAGTATTTAAACAGCTACATATTTATTGACTATTGTTAATTAATCTAGTGCTTTGGTAAAGTCTTGTTTCACAATCAAATTTAAAAAAAAACTATCAAGGCAAAGGACTCTTGTTAAAACATGAAGTACCAAAATAAGCACTACACACTGACAACACGGGGCGCAGGCTAGTGTCAGACCCACCAGTCTGTTTGCATCTATGTAAGCAGGTAAAGTGTTGACGCGGTAGCAGAGACCCTGGTCCATGATGTGGACATAACACCGCAGCTTTCCTCCATGGTAAGCCTCGTTCATATCACCGCGGTGGTCGTTCCAACATGAGCGCTCCTGGGCCAGCTGAAGAAGAGATTCGTCTCGGGATGAGAGGAGGAGTTCTGGACATCAAGAGGAAACAGAAGTAGAGGTCAACACCTGATGGTTCAAATCTGCTGTCTCGGAAGATTTTGTGTTTTTTTTCAAAGTACCGTGGTTTGTAGAGCTGTCATTCTTCTTCTGATTCTGGTCATCCACATCGTCTTTAACTTTCGGACTCGTGATTGTTTTGGAAAATTGTTTTCTCACCATAAATGGCACCAGCTCACCACGGATTGATGAGATGAACCTACAATACAAAGGAGAAATACACAACTGCATTTACACGATGCACAAAGTCATCAGTATCACTCATCAACACAAAGAAAATTATCTGCTGTGCTTTCTTGATACTTTTTCATATGCCCATTAGTGTGTTACGTCTTCACTGCATGATAGAGCACTTCTTTGCACAAGACAAAAAGTATCCGGCATCAGGATTTTCCCCTTTCACAAATTTATAGCACCAGTGGCATTTACATAGTACTACAGGTATAAAACACATGGTATAATCAGTGTTAAATTTCTGAATCCAATAAGTATCTTGTGCTTTTGTATCATTGACCTTATTTTGATGATTAGAAGTAAAGAAAAGAAAAGCATTAACTAATCAACAGCTGAAAAAACCTACATAGAAAAATGTCTGATATTTTTCCAATTAGGTCATGACAGTCATCACATCAGGTTCTTAGGACAACTAAAACAAAAACAGATTTTACGTTTGTCACTGTCAGCCAGGAGCTAACTTCCCATCTTAATGTCTTCCTCCTTTTTGCTCTATGTTGTGCTCAATGTTCTTCTCCACCAGACCACACACCCCCACCCCTTCACTCGCCCTCTCTTACTTTCTTTTAAAGGGAGATTAGGATTTCCATGTGAATGACAGGAGAAAAACAACAGTTACTCTGTCCATTTCCCTCCTTGAGAAAGAGACAGAGGGAGAGCAAAGAGGTGGAAGGAAGGGAGAGAGACGAGCTGTTCAAAGAAAGTCCAAGAAGAGCCCACGACAGCAATGAGTCATATAACCAGAGGGATGATAAATGGTGGCAACAGTGAGTATTAGTGATGTAATGACAAAAGATTTATACAAGTCTCTGCAGTGAATTACTTACTACAAGTTTAACACTGGCTGTAATTCAAAATGAATGAAAAAGGTTTAGCTTTGAATTCTATTAATGTGTCAACTTAAGTGTTTGGTGAAGGCATCAGTTACAATCATTAAACAGAATTCATGAATTCATAATTTAGTGGATAAATATTGATTTCAGTATTCTGGTTTCTTTAAACAAAGCAAAAGCCAAAGATGATTAGTTTTAGATGGTCACTCATTTAATTTCCTTCCAAGGCCAGTTATCTACCACCCTAACCCTCGTCTGCCGTGTGTTATCACAGAAGTTGAAGCTGTTTTCCCACTCATTAAATTTAAATGCACAGTTAAGTGGAGCAACAACTAAAGCTCAACTGGAAAATGTAATTGGTTCACTGTCATTGTCCCAGTGATATGCACCTAGAAAGAAATGATTAGTCGATGGTGGTACGTAGTTATGTGGCAATATGCATCTCTTTGAAAAGTCACTACAGACCCTCATTCCTAATGATCTTGCTATCAAGTCCGCAAGCAGCTTTTGTTATATGACAAAAAGCGTGACGTTGACGAAGGCTGAGTGATGAAACACGTTTACCATGAACTGTAAGTAACCTTTGCCCCACTATAAAAAGACAGTTTGAAGGGAATTTCTGAGTTATTGTTACATTTTTCTAGCTACATCTAAGATCAAACCTGCATGAATTTCAATTCAATAAATTATAGTAAGGGATGCACGATATTGTATTTTTGCTGAAATCAGATTTGCTGACATTTCTGAACTCACTATCACCAATACTGATAATATTTTTTGTCAAGTGCACATAGACCTCTAGTTTCCTAAAACTGACATGGTCCTTTCATAGTGAAAGTCTATTTGTGTTAGTGTAAAGCAAGAAATTTTTTTTTTATCACTAAACAAGTGATTCTTTTGATTTATAAAAGGAGTGGGCATTCAGTGATGATTTGGTACCATTAAGGTATATTTGTGCAATCTGCCAATATTACAGCTCATATAACGGAGAGATCTGCACAGTAATTGTGGCCAAAAAGTTGGCAAGAATTCTCATACCTGTGTATACTGATAATCAACTTTTCAGGCCATTATCTGCTGATACGGACATTGTATAATATCTTGCAACCCTAATCACAGTGGTTGAACTTTCAAAAAAATGCATCCCAATTAGTCAATAAGGAGGTCTGTGGGGGTCCTTAGGTGAGACCAGCTCAGAAATACTGCATTATAACACCACCATGCCAGGATTTGAAGTAAAAACACATCAATAGGAGCTGAAACCATGTGATCCTTTGATTTTCTTTGGACACTAACCATGCATGTATCCTGTGTTGGCTACAACAGTCTGCCTGTGACACTGCTACACTTCAGAGGCTAAAGGCCTTACAGCCTGCCTCAGTGGCACATAGTAAAACAAATTAACACCTCGCTAGAATACCCCGCTAACAGGACCTTTCAAAGCCTTACACACCATGTAACCACATTTAACACTTGCTGCAGATTAAGCAGCCAATGTGAATGTCTGTCTGACTGTGAGGGTTCATGTTCAATTGTATTCTTAAACTCTGCACCCATTCAGAAAAAAATCAGAAAAACACTGCAGATACACAGTTTACAAAAAACTTGGGTGTGAAGATTGAGGTCAGACAGCACAAAGATAACTTAAGGGTTATTTTTTTGTTCACGGATGGATATAGGAGAAAAACTCACTGATTTTTCACAAGAAAGTCCACCACAGCTTTTTTCATACAGTAGAGGTGAGCGTCTACAAGGCCTGTTTTAATGAGCATCCTGGGATGTCTGCAGATCAAGAGAAAAGCATAAAAAAACAAGCATACAGTCAATAACAGTAAAACAAATTAAGACAATTTCAATGCATTTTAAACAGGCTACTTTAATTTAACAAGCTCAAACAGAATAAAAAAGTATTATCTCCAACAGAGAAACACTTTGAGTTTTAGCACATATTTTAAAAATTCCTGGATCTACATCCAGATTTGGATTACAACTAAAATGTCATCATTTCTTCCTTGTGTCATGGCTAAAATTCCCTGAAAATTTCGTCCAAATCTGTTTGTAACCTTTTTGAGTCACAAACAAACCAACAAATGCAAAAGCAAACCTCCTTGGCATAGGAAACTAATAACTTGAATTAATTTCATCACCTGCTGTTGTTTTGTATTTCTTCTCTTCACTGAACCAATTTGATCAAAGTCTGCTCACAAAATAAGACGAGAGCATTTGATGAAAGCCAGACACAGCCATGGAGAAACATAAAAGCCAGAGAACAGTGACATCTGTCTATTGTCCTCTGTCAGCCACCGTAGATGTCACCCCACTGAGCTGCTACCACGAGACAGGTTTATGTTGACTGGGTGAGGGGGGCACACACTCACTCAACCCATGCATTCACTCATTCACACATTAACTCACATACACACACATACACACATTGGTCTGAGTTTGAGCATGTGACATTTACGAAGCGAGAGCCAAAGAAAACCATTTTAACCTCCAGGTTTCAATAAAAAAATCCTCCCTCACCCCTTCATCCTCACACACTACCTGTCCTCCTCTTCCTCTGCCCTTCAATCATTACATCATAAAAACTACAGGGTGCACTGTTCCTAAAAGAGCTCACTTCTGCTTTCACATGTTGTAGCCCACTTGCTACAAATAGAAGAACATAGAGAACTTACTTTTGTGCTTAAAGATACTGGAACTGTTTGATTACATCACAATAGCAAAATAATTTTAAACTAGTTACAGCAGAAACAGTTTTCACTTCTCAATTCCCTTCAGCTCAGATTCAACAACAAACACTAAGCCTATGGTTCTCGAAATATCTCAGTTTATTGTGTGTTTGTTCTTTTTTTTGGGTGGGTGGGGGTCTATGGTTTTCAGGTCAGTTCTGACAGCCCTGGCTGTTGAAGGAACTTTTATTTCTTGTATTCCAGTTTCATTCATAGACATTCTGAGCAATTTTAAAATGAACAGCAAAGGGTTGCTACTGAAAAAAGGCAAATGTATTTTTTTCTTCCCAAACACTATCTTTTCTGTCTTTTAAGCAGATACAAGGGGAAAAAAACACGTATTAACAGAAAGTACTTCTTAGCAGCTCACTGCGATTATGTATTGAACTTGCAATGAAAGCTTCACCTCTAGACTTATGTAATTATTAGTTTTAAGTAGTGCTGTCAGGAGATTAAAAAACTTGAGCAATTAATTAATTATGACCTGTAATTATCATGATTTTCCTCTTCTCCCGACCGGGGATCACGGCTGGGTAACTGAGAGAGATGTGGAAATGTTTTGCGAACGATGCCGAGCCGGAGTCATGGTTACCCTATGATATGAAATATGCCCTCCTCAGAAGTTTACCGGGACAACTCGGTGGGTATTGTCTTTGACGAGGTTCATGTCACATATAAGTGGCAAATGATACATCTGTGTGTTATAATTTAATGTAAGATAATGATCGTCCAATCACCAGCTGCTCTGGTATTTTCAGGTTCTGCCCTCCGAAAATATCGAAACAGTGAAATTAGATTTAAAATGAGATTAACGCGATTAAAAACCAAAGCGCGCTTATTATGACTGTAATTAATTAATCTCAATTAAAGCGATAATTTGGCACCCGTAGTTTTAAGAAAAGCTTGTTGCCTCTACATTTGAAGACATCATGGTGACATTTTATTTACTCACCTAAAAGTCCTTTTTTTCTGGAGTTAACTTTAAACAAATATTGCTGTAATGTACTTTTTTTGTTTGATTAGTTTATAACAATTCTTCTGGGTGTGGTTTACCAACAATTTTAAGGGGATGAGATTTTCCTTCAGGCAAAGCCAGTGTTTTGAGTGGCTGAAGAGTTCACATTTGTTTTATTTTTTTGAACTGGCCATTGAAAGGTGGAGAATTTTGGTCTATTCAAGTCTCAGAGCTGATATGCTCAAATCTATGACCTTCCTGCAAGAACTAATGTATGTTTGTGCACCAGTGGTATGATAAAAATACATTATGTTACAGAACTAATAAGATTTGATAGCAAAAAAAGGATAAATAAGTTCAGATGTTTTTTGTATATTCAGGTTTTAGATATCGTCACTGTCTGACAGAAACCTGAAATCTTGTGAAATATGTCTGTCACCTTATAAACAACACTTTAAATCCATTTGAGCATGAGGGTAAAAATCCGAACTCCAACTGTAAATATACATACAATGTATACATACATAAGATATTCAGCTCTGCTTTACATTAGGGACCCTGAGCAGTGAACCAACCTGATCCAACAGAGGGCGCTCCCAGCATAACGCAACCATCAATTGCTCTCACCCTGAACAACATTAGGTACAAGTCTGAGAAAATGGAGAACAAGCCACTCTGTGGAAGCACTTTGCTCTCCACACCACCGGTGGCAAAATAATAAGGCATGCCTCCCCACCACGGGCAAGAAAAAGACTATTAAGGACAAGACTGCAAGACTGATGTGCAAGGACATGCGGCCCACTAGTTCGGCCTTGGGAGAGTAAATAGTAAAATGATCTAATGGAAATGCCTTGAGTCTGTGTTACAGCCTGACTGAAGATGTTTGGTTATAGTATGCTCGAAAACTGATCACATTTGATTTTTGGGTGAAGTGACACCCCTAAATATGAAATTATTTCCATCTTTACCCACACCACAGATTTAGGGTGCGTCCTCTTAGTGCTGCATCTCCTCCCCACTCTCCACACTGAAGTGATGTGAAACATATTGGATTGCAAAAGTCTGATCATACTACACACGACACTGCTGTAATAACATGCCTGGTGCATTTTTTGTAGCTGCTGTGGTTAATTTTAAAATTTGGGCGAACAAACAAACAATCATAAAAATTGTGAAAATAACTGTGACAGTAACACAGATCAAAATAATCATGACTCTCATTTTGGCCTGTGTTTGCACTGACTACTTTCACACAGCAGATATCTTCAATGATCAAGATTGAAATAGCACAGTCCTGAAAGGAAAGTAGAAAGCCAGATGATAGATGGATTGGGTGGAAATGAACCCTAACCTTCTCTCTTTAATTCTTTTACAATCATTAACTTCATCTTTTTCAACAAAGACTTTTTTTGTTTTCACAATTTTCCAGCCCTCTCTCTCCTCGTCTCTCCCTCCCTCTACCAGGCCTGCAGTATAACTAGAGTGACTCAGGAGGATTTCTTGGTCACACATATTTTACAACCAGATGCTGAAAGCCATAAATCAAACTGTGTGTGTCCGTCTGTGTAAAGGTATTTTATTCAAAAGCATAAAAACACATGTGCGTGCACACACAGACACGCTCTGTGGGAGTTTGTCAAATGTATTTATTCATAAAACATCTCCCAGGTGTGTGCCTCTGTGTGCACGTTGTGGGCTTAATGTGAAATTTCTGGGAACACCCAGCGTGTGACATCACTGTTTGGCACCTGTGGGTGGGCAGGAGACAGAGAGAGAGAGACAGAGAAAGAGAGATAGAGAGAGAGAGGAAAAGAGACAGAAATGAGAAAGAGTGAGTAGAGAGAGAACCAGTGGGAAACAGAGCAGGAACAGGTGCCCTTAACAGGTTTACGCCAGGGAAAATATAAAAATGTGCTGCGCTTCAGTCTTATTGAAGAACAATAAAGACAAAAACAAACAACAAAAAGAACAAACCCCTTTTTTGCCATAAATTGCAAACTGTTCTTAGTTAATTGCAACTGAATGCAGATTGGATATTACTTTACATTTAAGCATTTCATGTCCAAACTGACGATGTGACGAATTTGTAACCAGAATCAGTTTTGTGCCGACAACTCTGTTGGCAGTTGGTGCAGAATTAAGCTGCGTTTCCACCAAGCAGTTCAGTTCAGTTCAGTTCATTTTGGCTCAATATGGCCCACAATTACTGGTGTTTTCACTGTCAAATAAGGAGAACAGGCACCCAAATAAGAGACCTCCACTGTCCCACTTTTTGGGACCCCTCTGAAGGGGAGCTGTGCACACCAAAACAACCCTAGAGGGTGGAGCTAAAAGCGGTGCAGTCTGTTAACTGGTCACAAAAATTGCTAAATCCCACTGTGACAGCAGTGAAAACGAACACATATTCCTTGCCATGTTGAAACAAGCCATGGATTTAAAGTGATTTACTCGCTGCTGTTGCTGTAAAGGATGTCTGCATGAAACAATGCATAGCTCCCGGAAAAGAATTTAATTTGATAATCAGTGACGTTTGGAGCCGTATGGCTCTTCCTCAGACCTACAAATAAAACAATGCTCCATAGAGTACTGGAGTGCTGAAGTCCTCCATTGTTACTCTTTGTTTACAATAGTGCTCTACTTCAGACCGCCTCACTGTGTTGCATGGCTGTGATGCAAGCATTTATGTAGTCGATGTGACCCTCTCCTTCCAGCTCACATCCCCACCCTCAAGCGAAGGTACTGCTGGCAGAGGAAAAACAAACAAGATCAGGGTTAAGCGCTCCAAACCATACAGAACTGTACTGAACCAAACCAGACCACTCAGTGGAAACAAGGCATCTGCATGTCGCCTCTTTGACCATAGAAAGTGTTTGAGAATGGGCAGAAACTTTCAAAAACATATCCTCCAGGTGATTGGTCAATCTCATTTATAATGGGCCTATCATGATGTAGTAGGCAGAGGCTGCTACCGAGGAGTAAAATACAAAACATGAAAGACTTTGTAGAGCAAACTATTCCCAAAGTGAAAGTGGAGCAAAAATACTGGTTATAGTAAGTGCTTTCACTGCTGTTTGCTCTACATCTCCAAGAGAAAGACCCAGATGTGACAAAAAGGCTACAGAGGCTGTTAGCATCAATGCTAATCTCTGCACGAGCAGGTATTTCCTGCTGTCATCTCGCTCATATATCCTACTTCTTCCTGCTTAAAGGACACAGATTGGGTTGCTTCAGGCCGCTCACAATTGTTGTAGATTGGAGCTTGGAAAGATTGATACGTCTGCTTACAGACATTGAATCCAGCTGCATTGCAAGTTTATCCTTTGGTGGTTAAATTATGAAAAAGAAACTTCTGCAGTGATGCACTGACAGTGAAAATCTGGGCTGATGTTTAAAGTAACACTTTAGCTGACAGTTACTACCTAAGCTGAAAAAATAAATAAATAAATAAATATAAATACATATATACATATACATATATATATATATATATATATATATATATATATATATATATATATATATATATATATACATACATATATATGTGTGTGTGTGTATATATATATACACATTTATTTACACACACACATATAAATATATATTATATATGCACACACATATATACATACATATATACATATATACGCATATACATACATACTGTATATATATATATATATATATATATATATATATATATAT